>JASANE010024239.1:0-29955 GCA_030248225.1 Trileptium ribeirensis
TCATAGCTGAACCTTCAATAATCGCATTGCCCTTTGTCAATTGTGACTATTTGCCTTCCCGTGCGTTAAAAATGTACATATTGCATTTGCTGCATCTTCAATTGTATACTGAATTGTATATAGATTCTTGGTGGTGCAAAGCTGTAAATATTATGTCGTAAGTAGTTACATTAGTACCGGGAAGCTACGCTGGTGACGTTGGATTTAAAGATGTATATAGTACCGCTATAAAACCTGGACGATAAAGCATTTTACTAAATAATTCCGCGGTAATGTAATAGATTTTTTGTGTAAAAATGCTGTTGTAAATGATGCATATTGAAGCTGAATTCGTAACTCGCAAAGTGCATAGTAGACCATTTTCAAAAACTTCTAGCTACAGTCACTCAGCTTAAACTTTGAGCCAATTTCGTAGATGTCGTAATCACGCCTGTGTGAAATTGTTCAAATCACCGGAACAGCAGCGCGGTTGCAGCTGTTAGCTAGGGTTTTCCTTCTTTAAAATTTATCTTACTATAAAAATTTGCGCAACTAAACTTAAAATGACCCCGTTGACCATCCTATTTTGTTTTTGTAAAAGCTTTCATCGCTGAACATTTTATTGTCAGTCAGAAAATGCTACTTTTTGTTTGCAAATAACAAATATGTTGGCGAACAGAATTTTGTCGGATTTGTATTTACAAGATGCGTGTTCGAGAGTAGTAATTGATAAATAATATCACCGTCCCGTTTATGACGTCACAGTTCCATTAAATTTGTTCGCGACCAGATACAAATCCTGTTTCAACGCTATGAAATGTATCGGAATTGTTATAACCCGAATAAAAACCTTTAAGTCCGCGCTACCAGTGAATCGAATCGAATATCCCATTTGTTCCGTAACAATGGATGTGGATTCGAAATCGGGAATTGCAAAATGGGATAGTTAGCGGGGTCAATTTGAGTTTAGTCGCGCATATATGGCAGCGCTCTGAGAACGCTAGTAAGCATGCCGTGCGGACGATGTTTAATGATTATTTATTCTTGAGTCATATAAACACGTTTCAGAAACAGAACACTGCAGTAAATGTAAAGTCTCGTATGTACCATAGTAACCAAATAAAATTTGTATTGTGTAATATATAATGCATGACAGCTTACTTTCTTATATACCAAAGACCAAGTAAAGACGACTGGAAGCAGGGGGTCGACTCACCCACTATCAGAGAAAAACTGACCGCCTTACAGCTCCACAATTTTTCCACAGCGCCGTTAATCCCCTCCATCTAAGAGTGGAAAGATGCACTTGTAGGAATATAACGAGACCTGGGACTCGCATGCCGGCCTTGATTGGCCAATGAAGTTTCATGTGCAATACTATAACTCAGTGGCGAGGACAAGGGGGGCTGTGGGGGCTAAGCCCCCCAAACGAAAATTTTAGCCCCCCCAAATGCAATCAGCTTACCCCCAAATGAAATGAATCATACGAGAGCTACACAAGACACCTATGTTGTGGATACGTATATCACGTTCATCTAACTCACATACATGTTTTTTCGTTCGTGTTCCGTTTGTGTTTGTGTTTATATTATCTTTCGTTTTCGTCTGCGAGTCATTAGCTTTTTATCAATTTTAGTTGATTTTTATTTACTATAGTACATAAACATCATATATCTATGTATAAATATAGTTTACTTATCCTATCTACGTATCTACCTACATATTTTTGAATCGGAGTCAGTGGCGGATCTATCAGAAAGGGACATGGCGCAAGGCCATGGGGGCATTAGCCCCCTAATTTTTGTAGCTTCACCTCGGTTTGCCTACCCCACATATTGAGGTGCTGCTTTAACCGCAACTGCTCAAAATCGGAAATAACGGGGATGGCGGATGGCCCACGAGGGTATGACTCATTTTCCACGTTTCACTCGTTTATGGGGCACTTTTTTTCGCGATGTTTGTGTATTTTTATTTTTCTCCATTTCTGCCTAACATGAAGCGACGTTTCCCACCATTATCGGATCCTATCATGAGAGGTGTTTTGGCGTGCATGCCAACGAGCGGCACTTTTCCGGATGTAGAAGCCATCACCGACATGGCCACTACATAAAAACTGAACACTTTATCACTAAAAGGAGAGATCGCTGTGTGCAAAAATGTTGTGGAAAATCTATCGTGTCCACCATCAACGGTATGCGATTTAGTCGAAATTCTGCTGCCACCGACGGGATTTCTGTGTTTACGTAAATGCTTGCAGCTAGTTTTGACGCTGCCAATTGCCATTGTTGCAGCAGAAAGATCATTTTCAGCGCTGAAGCTCATCCGGACTTATTTACGTTCTGTTATGACCGAAGGACGGTTGTCTCCTGCACTTATCAGCATTGAAAATGGTTTGTTTCGTAGTTTAGATCTAGATTCTGTTGTCGATATCTTCGCAGGGATGCCATTCCTGCGGGAGGCGCGAGATAATAGTGTTGACTGTACCAACAACAGACGTATTATGTTATGATAAAAACGCTATCATGTATGCGTGGTGGCTAGTGTTACATCTATCTGAGTAACTTGCAGAGCCGCTTTTTGAGCGATATAGAATGTGGTGCTTGTTTCGAATTATTCAGACAAAAATTGTGACATACTTTTTTGTTTTGTGTAAACATCTATAGATAGAC
This sequence comes from Trileptium ribeirensis, assembly GCA_030248225.1. Classification (NCBI taxonomy): domain Eukaryota; kingdom Metazoa; phylum Nematoda; class Enoplea; order Enoplida; family Thoracostomopsidae; genus Trileptium; species Trileptium ribeirensis. The sequence goes on from JASANE010024239.1 coordinate 2,649, forward strand.
AAAAACGTATAGATTGAACATTCTCATGAAATTATGGATTAAAATAAACCAAACTTTTTAACAGTTTTTGTTGGACCGAGAACTCGAATTGTATTATCTGTTGTGGAACCATTGTTGGAAGTTTTAGCCTATTTTAAGCATACGTAAGTTTAAGTCCTGATAGTTGTGGCATGTCCAGCAAATCTGAAGTACCGTACCAGTTGTGATCGTTTAACCATATTTTACATGTTTTCAACTGTCTAAAAAATTTAATTTAACTGTGTTTATACTTCAATTTGACATCGTTAAAGTTTGTGTTATGTATGAGTAAATATTTTTCTTTGTTCTTTGTTTGACACTTTGATTACCACATTTGAGCTATATAAATAAGCTAATATTTTTATTTAAAAAAGATTTTTATGGGCAAAATGCCGTGGGAGCTATAGCCCCCAAAAGTGCAGAGGTTGTCCTCGCCCCTGCTATAACTTATTTTAATTGCGTTCGTGTATTAGCATAGGTGCAATATATTTCTTCAATCCACTGGTGCTGTTATTGTAAAAGTTGAGTCTTAAATGTTGTTCGAGTATATTTTGACTTTAGCTTTGTTTTCATTAATTTTTGTTGTTGCTAGATATCTTAAATTGCTGGCAAGGAACATCGTTTTTCGGAAAAAATTAGAAGTTGTCAAGCTGATGTTATCGAATTTTATCCTTATGAAGGAATCTAAAATGATAGTTCAGAACATCATAAAATACTAACGGAGGTGGGATTCGGCTTTATGTTAAGAAACGTTCCGGAAAATCATTGCAAAATGCTGATTCTATGAGTCCTCAAATCTTGTAAGACATTCTTCAAAGAATTGTGTTGACGTGTTGTGCCGGTATTTGTACATATTGTCATTTCAGCACTCACCTTGCCATTGTAGAGCTCAATTTGACCACCATCTCTGGTGTGGAGCTCGTTCTCGACTGTCGACACTTCGTCAAGTGCTTGCCAGCGCTGATCAAGCTTCTCAATCGTGTTTCGTATCGTTTGACTGTCACTTTGTTTCTTGATGCTATTTTTACTGCGAGCTTTGTTTTTACGGTGATGTTTATTATCATTTTTGCTGATAGTTGTTATATTAAGTTGACCAGGATAATGATTAGTTTCGTACGCAGCTGCATCTGCAACTGTGTTTTTACTCAGTATTGAATTTGATAAACAAATAGATGGTGAAGCTGCGGCAGCGGCACGAATTTGAACGCGCTTCATGCTATTTGATTTGTCTGATCGTTTGTCATCGCTTACAATTTCCAATTCAATCAAATCAATACTCGAAGACGCTAATGTGTCGTCTGAAGTCGGGGCATGTGTCTTACGTCGGTGTCTGTTATTCACACTTGCATATGATATAGGCGATATATCAGATGTATGATTAAGTGGTGGTAGTGGTGGCTTGAGGTTCATTTCTATAGGGGTTGGTGGAAGTCGTACGTTTTCGAAATTATTCGCTTGATCAGTGGCCGTCGACACTGGTTCACGTATGTAGCCGCTTTCATGATAGTCATACATTTGAGTTTCGATTGATTTATTGTATCGTTCTGATATAAATCGTTCGCTAAGTGCAGAATACGTTTTGTTGTCATCTCCAGGAGAGGTTACTGTTGTTGCTGGACGTTGTTGATCGAGTGACATGATTTACGATTGTGTAAAGTTATAGTTTAAAATGAAAAATTATTTTTTCTTTAAATTGATATATATTTTACAGTAGCTTGACATTATATCGTGTTTGCGTATAGCTAACACACCTGCAAATGCTATAATATTTGAAACAACATTCTCGATATACTTTATTATAAGGCATACGAAGCTTAATGATTTAGCATTTTAAAACTTGTGTACATATAAGCCATAGGTGTGAATAGGACGGGTTAGCCTCTCTAATGGTCGGACCTCCTGCATCACCAACCCCCTTAAACCATATTTACGCCCACCCGATGCGTGCGACGATGCGCGGAAAATTTTTTACACAAATTGGCAAAAATCGGGTGAAAATTGCGAAACATTTAGGCAAAATTGGTAAAAATGAGAAAAATTAACGAAAAATAAATTGAAAATTAGCAAAACTTGATGAAAAAAATTTTAATTATCAGAAATCTCAGAAATTTACACCCGGACGGCCTCCCCACCTTCACGATACGATATACCGGTCCCTAAAGCGACGGAGCTTCAACATCTATGATACAAGCATTTTCAGATTTTATCCACGTCTGTTGAAGAGCGTTTGTCACCCACCAGAGCAGATAGAAAACAGTTTGACTCAAAGTAAATCTCCTATAAAATAAGATTAATAGGGTTTTCGGTGGTACATGTCACATGATACCTCACTGAACTTACCAAGATTGCAACACACTGCGCTCGAGTATGGCAACAATATTCTGCTCTATTATGCTACTAGCTGAAATATGTCGTAAATTAAAACCTAGAACTGCAGGATTTCTGGGACAGCTAAATTGTTAACTTTATCTATATACTGTTTGTAACACTAAGATGACTTCCACAACGTCCGCATAATAATATCCTCATATTTCTTATATTATGTATTTATATTTCCTACTTTGTATATATTCTTATAGGTAAATATTCCTATATATGATTTATATATAATTGAACATCAGACATGTTAAAAAATGTGTCATCGCTACGGCGACATGGTGTCAAGAGCTGTTATTTATAACGTAATGGATTTGAATTTAGGTCTATGTCACCTTTAGGGGCCGGACGTTATATCGTTAGAAAAAAGAACAACTTCGAGCGAAAAATTGAGGGGCTGAATAAATATTTAGACTATTTTTTAATGCCGCGTACTAATTGAATGTCGTTCTAAATACCAATCTGTGTATCTACTATTAGCTCGCTTTTCACACAGCTCGCTCGGATAAAATTGCAGCTGAAAAATGTTTGTTTTCATGTACTCTGAAAGTTTATTTGATTGCACACTTTTGATGTGGAATTGGATGTTTTTAATCCACAATAAAGCGAGGGTGACCCAGGTCCGGTATAGAACATATCGACTGCCTGTATCCTCAATTATTTTGTTGAATTTTGATTTTATATTAAGAACGATGATATAAAAATAAGCAGATTAACCTTTTAGAAATTGATAAAAGAATTGTGTTAATTATTGTGTAAATGAAATTTCCTAAGCTACATAATCAGTGACGCACACATAATTTTGCTATGGGAAGGCCCATTAAACCTTTGGGCTATCTGAGGTGCCCGGTAGTAATAACAACTGAAAAGTGCCATTTGGAGTGAGGCGTTGCAACTTTTGAACATATTCAGATGGAAATTGTTATGTTGCAAGCTCGGATAGGCCACACGATTCGTTCATACGTTACATACGAATCAGACATAGATTATGATAGGTTCTATATTAAATAGGATACACGATCGAACGTACGAAATCGGGAATACAAATTTCGATGTTTTAACAAAAATTATCGAAATAGATCACATAGCTAGTATTTGCAATATTTACGTTATATGCTAAGCAATTTATCAAAGCTTGTTCCAACTCTAATAATTCAGAAACCTTTCGACTTATTTGGCTAATTTTTTTTCAATTGGGTGCGTTTAAAACTGCCCCTTTCCAACTGTGATAGTGTACATATATCTCTGGATGTTTAGGGAGGGGTGAAATGACACTGCGTTTTAGGTTATTATAAACCTCATTTTGTTATAATAGTCTGTACTTAATTTGTAATTAATGTTACCAACCCATTGGTCTAGTGCAGCATCTAGTTTTATTACGATTACTTTTATTATTTTTACTAAACCAATTATGTATTATTTATCAGTATATTTATGCACTAGTAACCTTAGGGTGGCCCCACCGACCATCCTATTTTGTAATTTTGCATAAAATTTATTACGGAACGGTTTTTTGGTCAATTGAAATTCGGCGTAAAACTGTTCGCAAACACAGCGCTCGCGATTGAAATCTAACCATTTTGTGTTCGCGAAAATTCAAGTAAAATTACCCAAATTTTTGAGAACGAAAATTTATCGATTTGAATTAAACCTATTTTGTTTTCCAACACACAGACCTTAATTATGAGATCGATTTGATTCTGTTGTCACTTTTGTATTAAATTTATTTGCGAGCACTGAATAATCCAAATTTAAATGATTAGGTATTAGGGAACCGAATCACAGAAATTCTGTTCGAACATAAGGTCTGATTTCTAGTACTTTAATCTGATTTTGACAATTTTCGGTTAGCGAAAAACCGAATGAAATTAGACCTTTTTTCCGTAACAGGGGTTTGCGATTCGATATCGGTAATGACAAAATAGGATGGTTGGCTGGGTCATCTTATGTTTACTGATGCATTAGTATGTATTAGCATCAGTTTTTTTATGAAGCGTTGAACAATTACCATTTGACACATATGTCACGTTGGGTAATATCAAGAGTTCATAATATGCCCTTGAACGATACTGTCACACTCTGGTCACACTATGTTGTATACGCTGTGGTATGACGCGGGTTGTCTTTGTGTCATTTGCCCCACTTTCAATTGTCCTGCTTCTCTCCCTCTGTATTCAATTGTCCTCTCCCCCACCTCTGTATCAAATTGGCGCGTTTAAATCATATTAGTAATCGAATTTGGCAGAAAGTTTGGGGGTACACAATAAAAGTTCGAAAGGTGGGATAAAACTGGGAGCAGCATAGAAGTGTCATACTTGTCGCTAGCCTTAAAAGTGGGACAATTAACGCAAAAATCGATCGCGTCATCCCACCCTACGTAACATGGTGTGACCGAAGTGTTACGCTCTATTTCGAGGCCCTTTCATCGACTATTGGTTACCTTAGGCATGCCTTTTACAGTAGTGTAGTTTTTGGTAGCGGTTCCATAGTATCACAAAATGAACAAATCACGCGAAATCAACCTTATTAATACTCTGCAAAGTGTACATCATATCAATAAGAAAGTGCGATACAGATTTGTATTTAAATATCATTCAACTGTTGAATACCATTAGATGTACAAATGTATCAAACTACACGTTCAAATTTTGATTTGCACGTTTAGAAGTAACGCTCTATCTAAGTAATAGCATTAACTTTATTTGCGTCATTTCGGTCATCTTCGAAACTTGAAAGTCGTCAGTTTTGAGTGGCCGCGTGGCCGAGTGGTTAGAGCGCCAGCTTCATAATCGTGAAGTCAGGAGTTCGAATCCAGTGGTCGCGCCAATCTCCTTGGGCAAGGGACTCAGCCACAATTGCTTCGCAGTACCTATGCGTTAAACAGGTACTAGACTCTGGTCTAGGCGGACAAGATGATGGGTGGTGTAAAGCGCAATCATTATGGCCAGCCTACACACAATGCTTCGGCATAATAACCCGGATTGTCACCTAGTGCCAATTTCATGTTTATCCGACTTTTATCCGTCAGTTTTGAAGATATAGCAGCAATTGCTTGCCATTCAACTCTATTCGAAGACAGCGTTTCGAAAACTCGATTAAGATGTTTAAGCGAATATTTTTGGTAGCCAATGGTTCCTTTTAAATACCGAAAATTTTCGAAAAAACAATCCTCAACAAATGTATGCTTTGTTTTCTATGTCATACGAATCGCATTAGTGGATTGCACAGAGTAATGCCAAACCCAGCATCGTTTGTCCGTGAACTATAGACTTATGAACGTTTTTGCAAAACGAGTTTATGGGCGATCATATCGTGAAGTTTGGTAAGGCGTCGAGCTAATTTTTGCAGAATTTGACTGAGGGCTTTAATAATGCAGTTTGAATGATATATAAAATTATCGCATTATTTGGAAAATTTTTGGAGCCACTGGTTACTCAAAAATGTTAAAAACATTTCTGTGTCGCAAATACTGGCCTAATATATATTTCCTGAGTCGAATGGTGCTCAAATTAATTGCGATACCTTTAAAATAGACTATTTTCCGACTGGAGTTCCTTGATTTCAATTGATATAAACTGGATTTCAGTAGCCAGTTGAAGATTTTGTAAGCCAATTTCCTGAGATAGATCATCTTTTATAGCACATTTCAATGAATAACATGTGAAATTAACGCCGAGTTGTAAGTAATTCGTGCTCAGACGCAACCATCTACCTTCTATCCCACACTCTTATTCTTTAATTTGCTTGCAAAGCTGCCGACTTCTGTCAACAGGAACGCGTAGAGGGCAGGCTGTAAGACATCAAAGTGAACAAGTACATAAGTGTTTTCCTTCCTCTGAAAATATCCTCTGATAAAGTGTACTTTTTATTTAGACCATAGCCTTTGATTCAATGTAATACCTAATAAATATTCCTTAAATATGTTTTTCAAACGTGATTACCTAGGCTTGATTCTTATCTTAGACTGCCCTCCTCGTCAGATTCAAAATCGCTATCGTGTTCCTCAACGGACGATTAATCACTGCTGTAAAAATTCACCAAGCACCATTTCGTTAAGCTTGACAGTATGTAAATTTCTGCGCCATTTACGGTCACTTCTATAATAATATCAAACTTTTTTAGTAATAATAATTCAAATTCAAACTCGCCCGAGTGTACTTCCTTTTACTTTTCTTTCAGATTAAAAAAATTTGCAATAATAACATCATCACACAACGTTTTATAGTTTAATCTCAGTAAATGTTGCTTTGCTATAGGTCTAAAAATTAAAAAAATAAACTAAAATTCATTTCATTGAATAAGCCAACAAGAGGAAAGATGTGTTTTATAAAATATATATTTTTTGAAAAAATTAAGCTTAACTAAACGATGATTTCAATAATAATAAATATTAATATTAAAATGGTGCAAAAATGAGTAAGTAAAACAAGTATTTACTCAAAAATCTTAAAATTTTATGTGAAAATAGATTTTCTCTCTCAATATTTGCGTATAATACGATGAAAATTAAACAGAAAAAACACTATCTTCGTGTAATACATTAGCCATTATACATGCGTGACATATGTGTATGTATATATTTGATTCTTGTTGACAAATATATATATAAAACGTAATAGATATTAAATAATAGGGTTTTTAAGCTATAATTGTAATAGTGACAATACGATAGCAATATTAAAGACAATTTTGTTGAAACTGTGCATATTTTATGAATTGTCTTTGTCCAAATTTTTATTCAACTATAAAATGTGAAGTTTTTCTCCCAATTTTGGATTCCATAATTTAAAAAAAAATTTTTTAAAAAGCCCCGTCTTGATTGCACAGCATTTGATGAGTCGATTTCAGCTGGTGTCCATTATCACTCAGAAAGCTGTTTTGGTAAAGTAGTTTAAAAAGTTGAAAATGTCGGTTATTTTATATCCGTCAGTAAGCTGTGTCACGTGCATTAGTAAAACAGAGGTGTGGAGTACAGAGCTTCCTGTCTCCCAGTTCCCCCCACACCCTTGCGAGTCCCATGAACGCCTGATAATACGTACCAGAGTACTGTATTGTGACAAGGAGCTTCTGGAGTTATACAGTGTCGACCGACGCAGTAACATAAACATTTGTACATAAAGACGGCTTTACAAAGTGAAAGCTGCAGAAGTTTGATTCTCACTCCCAGAGGTGTTTTTTCATAACGTAGACCTTCAGTATTGCTTTTATTTGGAACACATATTGATATTTATTAATGACAAGTGCTCCATGGGGATTTATTAATGACGAGTTCTGGCGCAAGCAATTTTCTGCTCATTATAAGATAAGACTTAAAATTCTGTACAACTAAACAACAGAAATAATGAGAAATACAGAAATATATCGTTGTGCTCACGGATGGCTACCGTAGATGCAATTGCTGCGAGGGTGCTATAAAGCCCAATCATTTAAAGGCACAAATGTAAAAACGACCCTTGATATTACCGTAACAATTATTAACATTTTGTACCGCACAGTTTTGCTTTTTAAAATATATTCCTAAAATTTTTATAATTCGCAAATGGACGAAGTAGGTCCGCGAAACATACAGTTTATAATAGTCTTGAATAGTTTTATCCAGCAGTTCTAAGCATATGTCCGACAGAAGTCGTAGGAAGAAAAGTTTATAAGTTCAACAGCTTAGATAGCCTAATGAAAATTATCAAAGCTGAGGTAGGACGGAAATGGGAACATATATCAGCGAAGTATTATATAGTTGAAGCTTCTCAAATTTATCACACTGAATAATTAGTTTTCTTTTTATACACAGAATGAGAAAAAATTGAACTGAAATGTTACTTAGATATTGACTTACAATAACGACAGTTCTACAAGGAATTTAAAAAGGCCGTGTAAGTTCGTTATCCAAAACAGGATAGTGAAGTGCTAATGATATTTGGGCAATAGCAAATGAAACGTAGAATTAAAACTGAGTCAGGAAAAAATAGAAATATTGACGAAACATTAGAGATTTTGAAACTTTTTTAAATTATTTCAATGCATGAGTAGTTTTATTTTTACTTAAAATTATATATTTGAACTGAAACATTACCCAGCTATCAAACTATTAGTAGCGGTAGTTTACAAAGAATTTTAGTACGACGTGTTAAGGACATTATCCAATTTTTATTACACACATTAAGACGTTGCCTTGTCATCATGAAGCACGGCGAAACTTTGTTTTTTCGCGTAATAAATTGACTGTATCGCCCTGTAATGGCGACATTATTGCTTACTATTTCTGATGTGCTTGCAATCAACACACTGTTGCATTTTTCATATATAAATCCATAATTGTGAAACATCCGTCGGTTGAGAAGGGAGGGGGGTGGTTCAAGCGGCGGTATTTAGGGACGGAAGGTTGGCACGGCAGGAAAGTAAACGGTAAAAATGTCTTCCATTTTCCTCAACATTTTCTCATAATTTTTACCATTTCACCCAATTTTCTGAATTTTCTAGTTTTGCTCGTAATTCCTAGAGTATTTTCGTGTGCCTATGGCGGAGCGGGGGTGGGGAGAGAATACCGTGCCCTGCCTCTGAGGTGGTTTTATTTTTTCGCCATGAACGCCTAAGGTTGTAACCTGTTTTGTGTCGTAGACAGAGTGCTAACTTTCATAAAGTTGTAATAAAATGAATTATTTACTTTATACTTGTATAATAAAGTAATACTTAAGTTTTTTGCACACGTATGTAAATGCTATTACAGCTAGGTTTTTCAGACATGACAATATTTTAGTAACTATTCGATTGGCGACTCTCAGTTCATCTTCATACATAAATCGCTGAAAAGTTAGCATAGATAGGTCGTTCAAAATAATTTTACTGTGGTTCAAGTGTTTTTTCAAGCGTCATCGACTAACTCTGATCCAGCGTCACGGATTTCTCTCGTAAATCTGGATTGGAAGATATTGAAGATTCTAACTTTTTTCACGACCTGGCGAATTGCTCAAATTGGCAGAACATATACGATCAGTAACAAGTTTGACGTCTATTGTTGTGATCCTGGAGACCTCGCCTGATCATTTCGACCAAAAAATTGAATTTTTAAAATTTTAGATTTTTCGATTTTTTCGGGTCCCTGGAAACCCAAAAAAAATTTTTCCTAAAAATTGGATTTTTGCAAGCCATTCGACGCCGCTTCAGGAGCTGAGTAAATGATGTTATTTTTAACAGGATCCGATAAAATCATCCTAAGTTATGACCAAAACTGTTCAATTGCTTGAGCCTCTAAACCTCCGATAGTTTTTGGCCAAAACTTAGGATCCGGTTATCGGATATTACCATACGATTCAGCTCGTCAAGCCGCGGAATGGTGGGTAAAAATCTAATTTTTAAGAAAAAAATTTTTGGATTCCCAATGGGGACCCTTGGGACCCAAAAAAATCTGAAATTTAAAAAATTATATTTTTGGTTGAAAGATCATGGGATGTCATAAAAATACCAAAATTTCTAGAATCTGACCATTTTTGGGCAAATGCGAGCTGGGGGATAATGGAAAAGACCCTATTTTTTACATAAACACGACAACAATAATTGATGTTACTATTAAAATCTAGATTGGTCAAAAACTCTAAAAAACTGTTTTATCTTGAAAACGTTTACAAAACACCCTCTTCTACAAAAGGCGGTGTATTATGTTTTATTTAGTGAAATAGCGGCTAATTGTATTATAAGAATTTGGCAATGTTTCTTTAGTTTTTCACATTATTAGTTTATTCAGTCTGCAGTTATTGTATGAAAAACAAAAACAAAACCAGCTTATGGCAATATTTGATATATATATTTGGCTTAAGAACAAGAGCGGGTGGAAAATTAGCAGCAAATGCAAAACTAAAAAAGTAGAAAGCACTTACTCCATGAGCTCCACAAACCAAAAGCGAAATTTTATCGGATAAATATTCGACCCTATCGTTCTCATTGATGAGACTTGGACCAATGTAATTTTAGAGACGTGAACTAAATGCATGGGGTGACGATATTCTAAATTTTAGCCTAAACTTTATACCTTATATATGGCTTAGACAAAGGCTAAACTTAAAATGATGGGCTGCGCCCCTCGAGCCGCAGCACTAAGCTGTTTCTTCTTCTCCGACAGCTAAAAGCTACATGATGGACCAACATTCGCATCAGCACTGTCAGAGTCATGTTGACAGCGTTAGCCGTGCGGCACTTGTTTACACATGAGGTGTTTGTTACCTCCACTTTGCAACGTGTCTTTGTTCATTGGTTAATTTCTTTGTGGATAACAAATAAACAATGCAAAGTTCCCTGCAGTTAAAGTAAATAGTTTTGTAAAATATTCAATGGACAAGTGGTTAATTTTGAGCGAACTTATTCAGATCAGAGTGACATGTTATATAGCATTATATGCCCTGGGCCCATCAGTTCATTTATCCTGTCCAGTAAAGTAATTTTTATAATGTCAACAGTAGAGAAAAACAAATTATAGACAAATATACAGAATGCTAATAATTCACATGTCAAGAAATGTTAGATGTGGGTCGCATGCGAAGAATTTAATAATCCTTCGAGGTAAAAGTGTAATTTTCGTTGTTAGATTTTATAACCCGGAAATTGCTGGACGTATTTAGCCAATCTAAGGTCTAGGCTTTAACAAAGAATGGTTTATGACTACTATTCAGCCCAATGCTCATCTGTTTCTGTGGCTAATTTTTACAGTGCATGTGACTTTGAACAGTATAGTGTTAAGATTGATAATGCGCAATTAACTATTTCTACGAAGCAGTAAAAGAATCTCATCCCTAGTTTGGGCCATCACGTATGTAACTTAATTTGTTTGTATCTATTAGATGCTCATATCTGTATATATTCACGTATAGTGTTCAAATTTCCACACTGCCGGGCCTAATGTCCGAACAGGAACTATTTAAATATATTCAAGACAAAAGGTGACGGGGCTAAGGAACAGTCTACACCTAGCACAGATGGTTACATTTAATCAACGACTGAACCAACCGTATTGACTGAAAATAACGTGTTTTACTTCATTCAGAAATAACTTCATTCAGGGCCCATATTCTTAAAATTACCCTCAGATAATTTTTATTGTGAGTAATTTTTATGCTACCCTTACTCTTACCCTAAACTTTCGAATTCTTAAATCTGAGCAGGGATAAGGGTAAAAAATTACTATGAAGTACTTTTTTATTCGCGAGTAAAGTATTTACACCCGGGTAGGCGTATCTTACCCACCAGTAATTTTTAGCTGCGCGTAATTTTGTTTTACCCGCGAGTGATATTTTTTACCTTTTGAGTAATTTTGCCCTACATGCAGGTAATTATTTTTATCTGCCGTTACTTTTGTTCTACCTCCAGGTGATTTGGTCCTACTTGCAGGTAATTTATCCTATTGCATGTACGCTATCGAGCCCACCCCCACCCCAAAGACATATGTAACTAATATTTGGTAGCTATTCTAATGTTATGTTTACCGATAGAAAACGTCAGCAATGTCTAACTCTGCAACAGATTGCACTTGTACTTACTAAAAGGGGGAAATTTTAGCAATTATTATCACCACAGGAAAAAATTTTGAAATTTTTTAGCTAAAATTGGGCAACATTCGTAAATTTTTAGCTCATCAGACAAAACTTTTGTGATTTTAGTGGAGCAGGAAAGTACCTGAGAAGCATGAACTGCAGGAACCTGGGCGAGGTCGATATAAATAGGGCTCCCCTTCCTCCTATTCGGAGAAGTCAGCAATATAATATCACAAACAAAAATAAGATAAAATTCAAAACAATAATTTTCAGAAAGCGAGCTCTAAACAGACACAATAAGCCATCTAATCGGTGGGAGCAATTTAAGCTACCCCCGGTAAATAGTAGAGTAGGCTAAATGCCTACTCATATTCTAAAAAGAAGATAAAAATATAGCCCTACCCTTAATTTAGAGTACTAAAAATATTACTACTACTTGTGAATAAACAACCCTACAAGCCGGTAAAAAAATTACTCGCAGGTAAATTAAAATTACAAGTTGATAAATAATTACCTGCAGGTAGGACATAATTACCCGCAGTTAATTTTAAATTACTCTCGGGTAATTTGAAATTACTTTCAGGATCAAAAGCCTACCTGTGGGTAGCTTATCCCATTTTAGAATACTATAAATTGTGGGTAGGAATATTTGCGAGTGACAGTAGGATAAATTTATTCGCAAGTAGATAAAAAATTACCTGAGGGAAGGGGCTCGGCTCATTTAAAAGTGTGAGCCCACAGGTGAAGTATGTCACAAAAGGTATACACCGAAAATTCTTAAGTGGCAACTCTGTGGTCATTTTAGTCATATATCAAAAACGAAGAACCCTTTGTTTCTTCTTCTAATGACTAAAAAGGAGAAAACTTTTGAAATTTATAAATCACTAATTTGTTAGAATCATGGATTCTTACATAGTAGGGCCCCTAAGACATATCATATGTCTTATTTGATGCATACCACGCATATAAAATTGCTAAAAGACTAAAAAGGCACGTTCAGGCCGGCAATTAGAGAAGCAGCGCCAAACCTGTAACGCGCTATGTTGAACTATTTTAGGCCGTGATTTCAATAAAGCTTTCTACATTAGGATCCGGGCTGTTTTATATGCATTTCGTGCTTCAGAAACGAGTTTTGAGGTCACCATTTAGCTCCGAGTTGATATCCGGTCAATTCTTGCAGATATAACAAATTTTTATATAAGTATTATTGATTATGTGCACACAATACGAACTTTTAAAACACACGATATATTTCTCTTTGAAATTATTGTTATTATACAGTGATCCCTATACCAATGCAGCATTTACGTTTAAACCACCTAAAGAGGCGTGTGCGTTTGAAGTCCCATCGTGTGGTAGTGTTGTCCATCTGGAACTGACGGATCGAGAAATTTGGCTTGGGCTCGAAACTCAATCCATCTATCCGATCAATCAACAAATTGTTATAATACTTTTTATATTATATTTCCAATTTTTGAGCCCCGTCCCTGCTCTGGGACAGCCAGTGCAACCCGGTTTTCCATATCACTATACATTCGTCAGGATTACTAGAACCTTTAAGACGGCATATACAGCTACAGTAACGTCGGCAATAATATGACACAGACTAAATCAAAAAAAATTGACAATGTTGTTTGCTGTAACCTACACCATGCTGTCATTTTAACACTGTCATTGTACAACCATTAATTATGCTAAGCACATAGGTCGGTAAATTTCTAACTGCCGCGAAAATTGGAGTAAATTGAAAAAAGAAACAAACAAAAAAGTAATACCAGAATCAAAATCTTGAACTAGCTATGTAAATAATTTACATTACATTAACCCCTACAAGATATAGTTCCGTTAAACGAATAGAAATTAGTTTCAACCCGCAGTGAAACAGCCTTCGTATAGATAGCCAAAAGTAGTAAAATGCAAAACTAGGGGAATATAAGGGGAACTAGGGGCGAAATAGTATGAGATATTTTTCTTCTCTATAAAGCTGTGGATTTGATATAAAAATTACGTATTTTCTCGAATTGTGTTGTCCTGAAGACACATTGGCTAACATATAAATTTATTATTTTTTCCGGATCTATTCGCTAAGCTAATTCGTTTCTGGTATAAGGAATATTCACTAGACAAAGAACCTCAAAAAATGAGAAACCAACACATGAATACGTCAAACTGAACGGCTCGGAGAAGTGCCATGAAAATTGAACGTTAATGATACTTGAACTAAAGAAGCAAAAAGGTAAAATAAAAAAACAACGTCAGAATTAGATATCTTAATAGTCTAGCTAGCTGCGTAATAATTTGCGAATATATTAACCACCACAAGATGTAATGCAGAAGAGAATAGATATTCGTTAGGACCAACGTCGCAACTTTCTGCCTAAACATATCGAAATGTACTAAAAGACATCACCTGGGGACTACATCTCCGCGACAGAATATTAATATAATGGACTATTCTTATTTTATAAAGAATTTGATTTTGACAGAAAATTGCGTGTTTCCCACTAAAAAGACAAAAAGGTAGTTGGGAATGTGGTGTTCGAGTCACCAAGTTCTACCAAGGCGTATAGATAGAACGGAAATGAGGAAAACGAAACCTTGGCAAAGCTGAAAGTTGGAGAAATGGGGCATTGAAAAAACGAGAAATTGGGAAAATGGGAAATTAGAACCTTTGAAAACGTGAAATTGGGAAAACGAAAAACTACGAAAGTTGGAAATTAACAAAAGAGAAACGAGACACCAGAAAACAAAGTTAGGCCGAAAACGAAAATAGTGAAATTGGTAATTCGCGAATCGGCGAACCCGACATAAGGAAAATAGAAAATTGACCAAATAAGAAATTGGGTAAACGGGATATTGCAAAACTGAAAAACCAGAAACTGAGAAACGGAATAATGGAGCCTTGGAAAAATGAGAAAACGGAAAATTTCGAAAACGAAAGCTTTAGGAAACCTTAAAAGTCTAGAAATGAAAAATTAGGAAAAGAAAAATAGAGAAACGGAAAATTTCAAATCCGGGAAACTGGGTGAGAAAATCGAAAATTGGAAAAATAGGAAATTGGTGAAACAGGTAATTGGTGTGACGCAGGGTTGAAAATGTGACCAGCGGTCACGGGTCACGGATCAACTTTGTGCGGATTTTCGGCGGGTCAATCCGGGTCACGGTTTCTTAGTGACCTAGCTTCCCAGTCATAGCTTGACCCCCGTGGCAAGCCCCCTTGTCACCCGGTGTCACAGCAACATATTCCCCAGATCTCCATTTTCTTTGGTCAAATTTACAAGTCAGAACATTCCGACTGTATTATTATGCTGTGTATGTACACACAAAGTTATATTAATATAGCACTCGATTAAATTTAAATACAGTAATTTTGAGCATTTGCAGCATGAATACCGTCCAAACTCTAAACTCGAAAGCAGTGATGTCAGGCCTAAAACACTTTTTGACAATGAAAAAGGAAAAGCCGAACGTTTGGAGACATGGTAACTGATGCAGCAAACCAGTATGGCGGTGGTAAAGTCACTCAAAGTTGTGTATGCTGCCATATATGCTACAATTGCATCCTAAAAATTTGCTGTATAGCGTGTTTGAATTGACTTGGTAAATACAGTCGATATACATAATCATATCTCCATACATGCTTCTAAATACGGAGTTAAGCCACTTGAGGCTCCAGCCCCGGAGGGCGCGAATCGCCGACCACCTATATCCTGACAGTTCGTCCAGGCACCCCTCTGCAACGCCACAGGCTCCAAACCTATAGGAACTGATGGTGCCGCATCGCTCTCCCTGCCGACCACTCTGAGGGGCCGAAAACACTTAAGAAAACACCCTCTTGAGAAAACAAAATAATAGACACTTGGAAAAATGAGAAAACGGAAAATTGGGAAAACGAACGCTTGGTAAACCTGAAAGTTTGAAAAATGAGAAATTGGGAAAAGGAAAATGAGGAGACAAAAATAGGGACAACGGGAAAGCGGGGAAACAAAGTTGGGGAAACTAAAAATTGAAAAATGAAATCTTGGTGAAACAGGACATTAGGTAAGCGAAAATATGAAAATTTCGAAAACCAAAAATTGATAAAACAGAACATTGCGAAAATGAGAAATTGAGAATATGGGAAAAGGCGAAATGGGAAAAACGGGTATAATTAGGGAAACATGAAATTACAAAACGGAAAAAATAGTACATATTTCTGCTTTCCAATTTCTTTAATTTAATATTTTCCAAATTTTTAGTTTTCCTAATTTCTCAGCCATGAAAGGGTTGCGAATAGAGAAGATCAGTGAAATTGTAAATTTAGAAATTGGCAAATTTGAAAAACGGACAATTGAGAAAAGCTATAAGACCATTTCGCTTGTGACATCACAGTTACAATAATTTGTTCTCAAACAAAGGCAAATCGTAATTCAAAGCTGGGGAATGTCACCGAACTGTTGCCACGTATATTTAAATCCCTAAGTTAGGCTACCAACGAAATGAGTCCATTTCCCTGTTTGTTCTGTAATGATGGAAGTGGAATCCACACTGGGTAATGCAGAGGCGAGTCCTGTTTCAACGCTATGAAATGTTACGGAATTGTCATATCCCAAAAGAAAGCCTTTAAGTCTGTGCTAGCACTGAATCGAATCGAATATCCTATTTGTTCAGTAACAATGGATGTGGATTCGACATCGGGAATTGCAAAATAGGATGGATTGTTGGATCACTTTAAGTTTAGTCACGCATTAGTTGATACCGATGTGCAAGTGACACTGACTTTGTAGGATGCGTACGAAAAGTGCTTCAGTCATTATAGACTTTATGCAGGTGTACTGCGAGTCTCGGAATTGATGGTTCACCAGCTAGTAAGACCCTGGCATGGATTGAAATGTTGGAACACATGAGATCGAGCGCTTTCTATGCAGATGCAAGTGATTCCGGACATGCCTGTAGCCACGTTGATCGTAGATGATATGGTCCGACAGTTTGAATTCGTTATTGATTGTACACAACAAACGGTTTTAGTTGGGGATAAACGTGTATGACCATGAGTTTGTAGAATAGCAGAAGTATTTGCGGAAGCCCAGTCGCTGTCTACCAAGGCTGTAGAATAGTCGGTAGTTGTTCCTGTGTCTCTTGGGGGTTCATATTTGTCATTTAATATCTGATATTTGTATTCCTGCGCACAGTACATAGTCAGTGCACCGTAGAGGTTAGGGTCAGAAGAATTCAATGGCAAGAGCGTTATTGTGGAACTAAGTCGGAAGGAACGATAACAAAAACCTGTGTTATATTCGAATGCTATTATTCACAGGGGCGCAGCAACGAGTGCAAAAGTGGAGGGGTGGCGATACCGATCCTCTTGTCGGAAGTCCACACATTTACAGGTATCGATCGGGGGCGGGTATAGTGGCGGCTGCAAGTAAGTATTTATTTATTCTGCAAAATATAACAATATACAAATGTTAACAACCAACAAATAAACTATATCGCAAGCTGTGTAAAACGATGAAATCGATTTTACAGAAAAATGAAATCAAAGCTCCTAAGGTAAACGTCTTTTCCAGCAGTTAGCAGAAGACGTAGCTAAGGAAGTGGTGTCTTCCATGCCAGATGTTTCGATAATAGATGCTGTAGCATTGGAAACATAAAAAAGTATTTCAGCGCAATTGCTAAGCAAAACTCTTGACATTTTTGGTGGGAACTCCAAGCCTTTGGGCAGAGCTAATATTTTCCAACACCATATTGATACCGGGGATACAAATCGTATACGACAACGCATGGTTCGTGCACCTTAATTGCACTGGGAAGAAATTTCCGTTCAAGTACAGTCGATGTTTGATGATGGTGCTATTCGTCCGTCACAGGTGTCACCCATAGTTCTGGTTCGTAAGAAGTTTAATGAAATGCGTTTCTGTGTTGCTTACCGAAAGCTACACGCTATTAAGAAGGGTAGTTTTCTCTTCCGACGTATCAATGACACGCATAATACTTTGCAAGATGCTAAGTATTGTGCCGATTTACTATTTAAAATATCATTCATGACTGACTGGACTGACGAATGGGCACTGTTAATGAAGGTGTCTGTGGTCTCATAGATTCTTTGATGGCAATGAGGTTTGCTGGCGAAAAAAATTATTTAAGGGTGTTAAGCTTGGCTTTAGTGGCTTTCATTAAGCAGTGTTAGGACAGACGACTGGCGGTATTACGACGAGATAGCAAAATGTAATTAATATTTCGAACGAACTTTAGTTTATGTTTTATGGTTGTATATGTACTGTACTTCAAGTTGTGCACTAATATCGTTTTCGACTTTGACAGATGTGTGTAGTAAAGCAGGCTCAAGGTAATTGTTAAAGTATATTACTTCCGTTGATTTGCAATAGGGTTATTGGCAAGTAGAAATTGACTCTGATGATACCCAGAAAACAGCTCTTATCTGTCATGAGGGGTTATACGTATTCTAAGTCATGCCTTTTGGCTTGACAAATGCCCCTGTGATGTTCCAAGGACTTATACAGATAGTATTATCTAATTATTTGTTAAAATTTTGTTTATTCTACATAGATCACGTTAATATTTTTTCACCAAAGGTTAAAAGGGATTATATATCATTTACAACGTATTTTTGGCAGGTTACAAGATGCTGGTTTTACTATTAAGGGTAAGAAGTGTGACTTTTTTGCGTCGGCAAGTGATGTTTTTAGGCCTGTATGATGTCTAAAAGTGGTTTAGCGCCAGACACCGCCAAAGTCCAGAAGATTTTTGAGTGCGAACAGCCGAAGAATGTAACTGAAGTAAGGTTTTTCCTAGAATTGACTGGTTATTATCGACAATTCATAAAAGGTTATAGTTGTATTGTCGCGTCTTTACACGAATTGACAAAGGGGCCGAGCAAATTTCTTTTGGTATCTGAGCGCTGGACAGATGAATGTCCAACTACCTTTGAGTAATTTAAAGTTGCGCTTAATACCGCGCCTGTTTTCTATGAAGTTTTTTGACGTTGGGTTTAGGTTATACGCTGATGCAAGTGATGATGGTGTACGGTTTGTTCTGTAGCCCGCGTGAGTCCTAACTACGTTGATTTGGGGTTGCACAATGTGTCTAATGCCCAACGCCAGTTTAGAGGAATAATTGAAAGTTCAGTGTGTTGGTAGTCAAACGTATTTTGCCCAAAATTTTACTACAACAACCATACATTAATTACATATAGATATTCACTTACGTTAATCCCAAGTAAAATCCACGATCACACGATTCACAATACACCGCTTGAAATAATTCTCGAGAGTATACGAATATCTTGTACCTCCGATTGCGAGAACTGAATTGCCTAAGCCTAGCGTGCATGAGCTTAAATCAACTTTTATCCCGGACCAGAAACCTAGGAATTTCTCTAAAGCGAGGTTTACACAGTTAAGAAGTAGAAATTCTTGGAATTGAGAAATTCGCTCCCAAACTTAAACGAAAATTTGCGCGTTAGAGAATATCTTTTTATAAAATTCTTGGAATCCCTAACTCAAAACAAAATTTGGAAAATCCAACAGAAATACACTTACATTTCCGCTAATGTAAGTGTAATAGTTAAGGCACCCAGGGCTTACACTCAAATCCGATAGGTACCTAAACTGTAGCCCTAGCACACAAACTTTAAAATTTTATAATGTTTTAAACTCTCTTAATCTTAATAATTCCAAGAACCTAATAAAATTCTTATTACCAGAAATGACCTAGGGGATGAGGTTCGTAACTCCTTAACGGATGGGCCAAATGATGCCAAATTTGGTATGTATAATTTACAGCGTGCCCTATAGTATTTGGCATTAAAATCCGCATATGCCCAAATCATCCCCCTGTCCAATTTAACATAATTTCTTCTATGAATGCAATATGCTGAGAACTTTGCTATTTTCAAAACAACAAATCTTTTACGAATTTTATACACTCGGCACAAAATATAATATATACACGTCACACCACCATTATAATTATAAATTCACACGTGTTTGCATAATATATGCTATGTACTACAATACATACAGGTAAATAGCACGTTCCACAAACACAATACACTATATAAAGACAAAGATGACACAACTACATTTAGGTTCCCACGGTAATACATAGTTACATTACCTCCTCCGTCACGCAAAATTTGTCCCCAAATTTTCCTAACCTTTGCACTATAACCCATTTTGCATAGAAAAAGACATTAACCATATTCAATACAGCAATCAATCGTCAATCAATCAAATCAAACCATTCACTCAAAATATGATCAACGAATCAATCGATCAAAAATCATTCATTATCCATCAATTTTTTATAGCAGTCAGAATCTTCTATTAACGGAATACTCTTTTTTAACCATTGTCTGTAGTTTATCACCTTCAAACCAATCGATCACCGCACTATCAAACACCACCGCCATGCTGCACCATATCAACCCGAAATCACACCAATTGTTCCTTATAAAAGTTTACACCAACCGTATAACTATACCAAGGCCACGTCGCACGCAATAACTGAACAAACTACCGCCGGACTATGATATGACGTGGATACCAGCAAATTTACCAGTGATATGAGGAAGAGCAATCCATTTCTCCAACAATCGCGCTTGCAAATACTTGACTATTCGACGGAAGGTACAATAACCATTCACAAATAACCATCATTCGTACACAATAGAACAGCGTGTTATGAATTTGTATTCCACGATCCGTGTAACATAAAACACACAAACAAAATCCACAATAAGAACATTATATAACAAAAATACTTTGCAAACTAATTTACACAAGTTCCCTTAACGTAACATCTAATACTGTATATATTAACTTGTCTACAAAATCAACCTGAACTAGGAGACGCTAAATTTATAATGAAATTTAAAAAGAAAACCGTGATCAAAATCCAGTCTTTAAATAATTTTTATAGTGCAAACATCATGCGAGATATTAAACGATTGCTTAAAATTTGACTCACTTACTACATTTTACAATTTAATTGTAGGGCTTACATTAATAATATAATATTGAATAATAATTGCATAATATTGAACCCTCAAACAAAAAATGCTCTTTTGTAGCTAATGGCCTGATCAGAACTAAATATGGCAATATTACTTGACCCTTTTTTGCCCAAATTAATTTTTGTATTGACAAAGTTTGACAAACTCAAGCGGGTGCCAGGGAGCAAACCTGGGACGTGCCGTGAAGATTATCCACGCAAATCAATGAGCTATCCGTGAGTCGTTGCTCGGTACCTTATGGAGCCCCAAACGGGGTGAATGCAAACCCACAGCATACTTAATAAACACAACGACTCAGAAGGTGCGTTAGTTCCGTTTTGCATTAATGGGCATGACTGGATTAATGTATTCATCAACAACAGATTTATTAAGACTGTATTTGTACACCCTTGAAGAAATTTTCTACATGGTTTTAGTATATAACTGCCAGTATAGCGAATAACGGTATAACATAGAACTACCCTAAAAAACGCTTTAGTCAGTTTCTCAATATTTACATGCATGATATAACATTCGTTGTATTAAAACGCAATATTGTCTAGCATGATCTAAAACATATTGGGGTGCAGGGATAGCATGAATTAAGAAAATATATATTATCTGGCGGATGTGATTTTAGGCAAAATGGTGTTAGGCCTTCCACATGGTCCATAACAATCAACATGTATTTCGCGCGGTATTCACACTTACTAAGCATTATTCTCTGAAAACTAATTTCGGTCTATGAACGCTATATGATGTTTAAGGTAACTGAGCCAACGACACTAAGAAGCATGATTCCTGTCATGAACATAGAAATTAATTATTTATCAAAGAATAAAGAGGTTACTCCAGTTTATCTTTAAAATTCTTTGACGATTTCTATACAGCGAACTTGATATGGAAGCTTAATAATTATAGAAGTTTATTTATATTCAAATATATAGGAACGAACAGAAAACAATCTGTGCTTGATAAGATGTTTTATATTTTTTTATTGTATTTCAATTTCCCGCAGTCAGGTATCATTCCTGAATTACGACCACAGCCTAAAACTAGGAAAATCTTTAGAAACCAGTAATCACATGCAAACAGCTGTGTTTCACCTGTATATAATCCCTAAAATTCATCGACAGCAATTAACTTGACGACTCAAACGGTAATACGGTTCGAAGTCTAAAATAGCAGACAGCTTTAAATTTCAAACACGCCACCACGCGAAGCTTTGTATAAATTCCTACGACGATACCAACAATTAATAATGTAGACAGCTGCCGCGCTCTGCAATTGCTTAATTTTTTTTTGCTTGTTTTTTTAGAAAAAAAACATGTCTGCAATAAAACTCTATAAACTTGCCAGCAAAAGTTTTATGCTTAATTATTGAATATGAATCAAACTAGTAAAGTGAGAGCACTATGAAGCTGTATGACGGATATTTTTTGCATCATGTATAATCTGCGCTTTGATGGTTTTCGTTTCTTTTTGTCAGACCTTACATTAATATTGCCTTAATTATGCCCCCTTTCCGGGATTTCATAACTTACAAAAGATTTGAGTAAAATTAACAAGAAAATGATTTAATTTATACTCGTTTCGTGCAAGAGAGAAAAAAAACCCAGCATCTCTTATAGCGGGAAGGGCACACCATAGGCAAGCGATATGTTTGCTCTCGTATTTATTTTGAAATCTATGTTAACATGTCTATGCATCCCTATCGCAATAAAAAAACTAAACTAATTTATGAAAATTACTCCAAACTTTATGTATTCTGAACTAAAAAATGTAGTTTATTATTTATTTTCTTACTAAACCAAAAAATGTTTTTGAGGATAGTTACGCTGAGTTATCCGATATGAGTTCCCCTTGGGTTACAAAGAAAACTAAATATTTGGTTACACCAGCCAATAGATTCCCAGCGAAGACACAATTTATCTTTTCTTTGAATGATTTTCGTTTGAGTGATTTCCAAATGATTAATTATCCAGTAATGCTAAATACATTGGTTAAGAACAAAACTCATTCAGTTCGCTAAACAGGATCGTACTATTTATTCAATAGCGAGTACTTTTTCTGTCATAAGCATAGACTTTTAAAAAACCTCTGAAAGCGTTTCTATGAGTGATGTTATGCAGTTCTTATATGACTTGCACTTTAGACCTTAAATAAAAGATAAATTGTCGTACTCCTTTCGATATAAATTTGAAAAGAAATCAAAATTTTTTTCCACTTGTAGGGTTCATTTATAACAAAAAAAAACGGCCAATATCATGTTTAAATACTGTCCCACTTGTATCATGCTGTTAAAATTATAAGGGCATTATAATTGACTGAAACAACGCAAAATAAACAATTTATGCTTGCAATTTACAAATAGGTGCTCTGCAATTTTGGCCATTACTGACTGAACCGCAGCTGCCGAATTAGTTATACATATAGCATATATATGCACTTCTTTCTTTTTTTTGCAACCACTAGATAATGATGAGCAGTCGGGTGGAATTACAATTTGATTTAGGACAGTGCGGGATTCTACGGTCAGTAAGGTGGCAATAATTAGACTGCAGTACAAGATTCCCATTAATAGACCTACGGTAAACAGCAGTGTACGGACATCGGAACCTACAATCAATTTCCATCACTGTTTACAATTCGCGAATACCGTTGGGATTCAGTTCGGTTGCTTGTATTTTAAGGATAAGCATAAAAATTTTTATCGTTCGGTGAGCTGAGTTTTTTTTGAAATGAGATAGCAAATTTCACACTCTAGTTCAAAGGCACGTAACATGAAATTTGCACACACAAATGTGATATGATAAAACTACATACATAGGGTTCACTCGATAAAACTTTTTTTACCCCTTTTTACACGGGATTATACCCCTGAGAAACATATACACCCAAGCAAAGTCGAACTGGATGGC
Organism: Trileptium ribeirensis; assembly: GCA_030248225.1. NCBI lineage: Eukaryota > Metazoa > Nematoda > Enoplea > Enoplida > Thoracostomopsidae > Trileptium > Trileptium ribeirensis. The sequence goes on from JASANE010024239.1 coordinate 26,477, forward strand.
CACTAAACCGGAGCCCAGTTCGCAAACCAATTGTGATAAAGTACACATACTCAGATCTCACGGAAATAGGTACAGGGTTTGAGGAAATCCCTGGGTGTTTTAAAATTCATTTTTACCCCATTGAGCACAAGATGCACTATATACACGCGGCTAGATGGCCACTAAACCGGAGCCTAGCCGAGGACAGACGGTAATGTGTATAAAGAACACATATTTAAAGGGCACGCTAGCAGAAAACATCAAGTCTAAGGCTTAAAATTTTTTTTACTGAGGGTCCAACAAAGGCACGGAAACAATATAAGGTCTCCTCTATGACCACCTGACCAATCCTGCTTGTTCCCAGCCCCTGTCGTACTGCCTCTACTGGTCAGTGCTGGGTCAGTCTGACTGAGCAAACAAAGAGAAACTCACTCAGACTGGAACGCGCCCTACAGTGTAGGGGTTCCCACGGTTGCTGGCACAGTGCGGGCGGCAGGAGACATTTGATTTGCAAGTGTCTGGAGAACACCGTTAGTAAATTTTGAAAGCGCTGTTCTCAGGTTCCCAACAAGCAGTAGTAGATTTTTGAGAAAAAAATGAGTATAGTCACCCGCCTAGGACCAGCAGCACAAATCAATCCTAATTAGAAAAATTTTGAAAAATCCGTTTTAAAATATTTGACTAATTTTCCAAAATTTTATCGGCCAATATTTTTTTACAAATTAAATAGATTTTTTTAGTTTGAATTTTCAGTTTTTACCTAACGAAGTACATCAATTCTGGGGTTTCACTTATCGAAACTTAGTTTCTTGGGCAGGACCTAAGCCTTACACATTATAATTTGTCCGAAAGGTGAGGGTTTTCGTTTTCCTTGGAATAATATTAAAACATTATCTTACCGTCGTGTTATCCTCCTCTCCACGTCACATCTGCAACAACTAAAACCCTTACTCGGGCACAACACTACATATAGCAATACAGCTGAATTCAAAAGTTCAAGGCTTTTGGAACACACGACCAAAAACATCTACGACCCCAACGATAATTTTAACGGAGAACGGCCTGACCAATAATTCTCATACAACTACTTGGCTAATTTTGGTGAGAGAAAATAAGGCAGCCTGTTTGTTTCGTATGAAATTTTGTAGCCCAATAACTCATATATTATCTATACACCCTTACAAATTTATGTTGTTTGTACCCTCACTCACATATAAAAGGCTGTATCTGCTTAAGCCCAATTTAATACCGAACGCCAATTTCATGCGTCTGGCGATGCCGATCATTTTCGAGAATTTAACTGGTTGGTCCTGAAATATGCATCGATTAAAAAAACTCGCTAATAACGCAGTTGAAAATACTTATCAGGTATGGCCTAGCTCCTGATCCACTAAAAGGTATTGCAGTTAGTGAAAGGAAAAAAATATAAATAGTTTTGGGCCAAAAAAACCTTCATCATAAATTTTTATGGTTCTGTTTTGGTTAGATTCACCCATACCAGCTCACTACGTTTTTTTAGACAAATATTACACAAAATCACAAGAGGTTACAAGTAATTACTCAACTACGCCCTTTGCTATTGTAAATTAAGACCTGACGTATATATGCCATAACTGTTTGATAAAATAAATCCCTAAGATATATGCCAGAATACCCATTTACATTAAATATAGTAAAAATTTATATTACAGTTACACAAGCGTGAAGAGAGAGATCTGCACACCCACTACATATAAGACACACATTCTTTGGGTTTTTCCTCTTTAGGTTTTTTCAAGGCCTCAACATGGTCATTTACTTCCTGAAGATCTGCAAGAGCAGAATCGTAATTTACCACTTCAAAATCTGAAGCCTTACGTTTGCGGTTTGGTACTGAATGTTTACCCAAACCGGGAGTGGGCTTATCCGGTTTAGTATCCCTTTTACCTGACTGATCCATAACGATTGTGGGGGCATTGGATGAGGGTCTAAAAACCTGTAAGAACAATAGAAAAAATAAAATAACTTCTCCAATAGCCAAAACAATGACATAAACCCAACTGGAGGATCTTTGATTTTCAATATTAGAAATTTTATACTCTACGTATCTCTGCAGGGCTATATCCTCGGATACAAAAGACTGATTCTGGTTGATCACGTTTTCTTGAAATTTTGTTAAGTTCACCACACTTTTGGTGTCGGGTCTTAAATTACTTTGAAAATAGTTACTAACATTCACTAAATTGGGTAAGATCAACCCAAATCCCGGCCAAATGCTATTACTTAATACTGTTAGATTCGTTTGTTCGAATATAAGATTTTCTGCTAAATGAGTGTCGTTCGAATAAACTGTAAGACCACAACCATGTCTCCGAGTTGGAAGGGTCATTCCACCAATGGTCATTCCACACCCACATGGTAGCTTAATTATACATTGAAAACAGCATTTAACTTTTCTGGGGACCCTCCCATCACAAAACAAACGCCAATCCGAATGCACAGCAGCCATAAACCAAAAACCTCGGGTTAGCTCAAAAGCCTGAATCGGGCTTTTATTTCTGGTAATTACCATATCGCAAATTTTTGTTATAATATTTTTCTCTAAAAAGAGCTCGATCTCACATACATTACTAGATGCTGGAACAATAGGAAATACTAGCGGACACCGCCGAAATTTTGATCCAATACAGCCTTCAAGCTGTTTCCTTTTTAAAAGTATAAATTGAGAATTGTCTTTATTTACACCCAGTAAATCGTACTTAGGATTAACCTTCATGTAAACCCCATTTCCAACATCATTTTGACCATACGTAAGTCCCCAAAGGTTAAATTCCATATTTTCTCGGGCTATAGGTATTTTTAATGTCACTATTACGCTTTCAGTCCCAGAATATACTGCTTTTACGAGCGGAACTGTATAATACTTATTTATGTCCTTTGTGCCATACATTAATTTAACACCACTTTCTGACAACTTCTCCATAAGAGAAAAAAGAATTTTTTCTTATACTAATAGGTGGGATGATTCCAGGTGAAAGGTATCCCTTTTCAAAATGGCCCAAAGCATTGGCTAAATTATACATCCCTTCAATCTGTTCGTTCCACAGGAAAAAACTCGATAACCACCTAACCAATTCAGCATTAAAATTTAATTCGACATATCCCAATTGCACCGATTGGTTCATTGCGAACCCTAAAGATGTAATTGAATTTCTGAACCCGTCTTGAACCTCTCCTAGTTTAGTCATTAAATCAGAAATAACATTAATTCTTTTATCATCGTTTTGAAATCCCTTAGATACCAATTTTGACAGGGAAATTAATCGGTTATTAACTCGAACTACTTCGGATGATACACCAGTTACCCTAGAATTTTGTGTATAAAGGGCTCTTCGAACTTTATAAGCCTCGGCCCCTGCCCTGAGGTTACAGCCTCCAAAAATAGATTCTATAAAACAGGCAAAACCACTAAATATGCCCCTTTTATTTCGACGCCCACTTTTATTTGGTTTTATTAAAAA
>JASANE010024240.1:0-78482 GCA_030248225.1 Trileptium ribeirensis
TGTACAATGGAATATGGGGCCAATGTAACTATCATGGGTGGAAGTGAAATGCAAGGTATACCGTTACTTACGGACATGCTAGGCTTAGCCTTAACCTCATATGTCTATTTGAGCCATATAGGTACTAAGCCTAAGCCTAAATTGCGGGGCTGCAACATCCCTAAACCACCGCTCTAAGCGATTCTTCCAACGTTATAACGTCCGCTCTAAAGGTGGCATTCGCTGAATATGGCAAAAACTCTTATCATGCAAGTGCGGCAGTATTTAAAAGTTTACTTGCCTGACGCCGACTCTTTGTCTTCTTGCAAGAAGTACGTCACAGGGGCGTGCGGTACTCTGTAAACGTTAAAGCATCAAACGCTTGCAGCATAAGAAACACGCACTTCATAGAAAAAATATCAAAAAAAAAATTGATAATTCCGTGGGATTTGGTTGATAGTTCATTGCTCGCCGTAACGAGCCCGGAAAACCTTGGTCACTCTCGACATTGATAAACAGGCGTCACCTAAAATCGTACATTTCACTAGTGCTTAAAATAAGATAAGCGAGAGTCCTCATCACCGATGAGCCAGGGGTCTCTTCCTCCCGAATAAATTGTATAATATCAAGTGTACCGAGGTTGGACCATCAAACAGAGCCAAACGTAAAAATACTGTTTTCAAAGGTGCGCGAATTCACTGTGATACTTTTTTGTTTCGCCTTATAAATCCACATAGATGAATCCGTAGCCCGCGCAATGTTTCATGCGGGTCTGCCGCAGCAGCAGATTGAACTTGGATCATTTGGGCATTTAACACTTGTATTGTAGCCACTAAGTTAGGCACAAGCTGCTGTTTGGTTGCTCCCGGGACCTCCGCAAAGTGAGCGGATGAAAAAAATTGTTTGTGCTGAAACTTGTTGAAAAATATAAAGCGGTTTATGCCTGAGAATTCCAATTTAAAATAACTCGTTTTATAATGGGAAAATGAAAGACCTATATACGTTTCTTCCAGATCTACACCTCCCACGCACTCTCCCCCTCCGCACGCCTATGGATCAATAATTCAAACTTTACCGCATGTACCGCAAAACTATATCTCACAACGTTCTACCCACCTTACACACGTAGAACAATATTTGTACCTTGGTGTCCAGTTGCCGCCACGTTACCTCTAAAGTGTGATGTTTGTATGTGGTAAAAGCTTTACGATTTCGTTTTATTCCTCATGTTTCTGTTTCGGTGTAAAAGTTTTCAATAAATATATTATTGAATAATTTAAGCCGCACTAATTTTGCCTTGAATTTGAATTAATTGAACGTAAAATACTTTCTAACTGCCAAAATGCTACATACAAATACGATTGCAATGCTTTATGCACGAGGTAGCCAGGGAGTTCCAAGGAACGTTTCGCTCACTTGAGTTCTTTTACAAACCAGATGCAGGCCTCCAGCAAAAAAATCAGCAAGAAAATGTTTTAGTAATGAACCGTTTATCCCGGAATTTTGACTGTAGCGTTGAGTAATAAACCCCCATGATCAATTAATATAAAACTTTTTAACTTTCCATTTGAATTGGTTATGAAATTAATTGCTGTAAGCAAAGACATTATTGCTTTTCTGCACTAAATGCAACGTTCACTTTATTAATACACGCCACTACAAGTCACCAGTTTTATCCCTCCTATGGTCACGACCATACCAGGACGTATTAACGCGTATGATATTAGGCAGCACAATACTTTAAGATATATGGGATGGTATGATCATACACCATTATGCTATTTACTATAGCTTTCTCAACACCCCTACATTTTTAAATAATTAAAAAAAGGCTCAAAAATTAATTTCGCGAAGATTCTCAGTTGTTCTCGTGGCGGGAGACACATCACTTGGGGGCCGGGATTCGAGTTTTGAGCACAATCCCCCCGAAGTCTGATGGGCCTTCGGGCAATAAAGGCATGTAAACCTTCAGGTCTCCCGGCATAGTACTCGGGCTGGTGTCGGCAGCACCCCCATGGGTGAAAACATCGGAGTAAATTTGGTTGAATTTGCGCAAATATGGCAAACACGCAAATACGTAAATAGAGAAAAATTTACCATTTGCAACTATACTACTCCTATGAGCTATATATATGTAAATAAATTCCAATTGAATATGATGAGTCATAGTTTCGCCCCCCTCTTTTGATAGCCAACATATGCCGTGGACAAAACATCATACAAGCGAGTACAAAAACAATGAACTAGCAAATTCATAATTACAATAAAACCCTAAATTAATCAGTAAAAAGAACGTTAAAGAAGTAAAACCAACACTTGAGAAAATCTCATTTTTAATACCAAGTATAAAGCAGAGGTGTGAAAAATATTTGCCCTACAATATTTTTAACACGCGCAATAAGAATTGTTGGCATACAAAAGCCCATAAAAGACACTAAAAGCAACAAAAACACACATTTAGGTGCATTTCCCACGACTTCTCACCAAATATAAAATTTGGCGCCAACTATAAGCTTATAGACTCCATATTGAGAAAGTAGCTGAAAAACTTTTTCTGTATCGCTTGAAAGTTATAAAAAAGCTACATGGAACCAGCTTATTAGTTGGGGGATAACGGTTTGCTTAGTTTACTTATCGAGAAAAGAAGCAAAAACTAGAGAGAGTAACCGAAAAATAGGTAAAAATGACATCATTTTGCCCCATAGCTTTTCCCACGTGAAAAAATTTGAAAATTGGGCTCCATCACTGCACCTCAAATCAACACTCAGCCAAACAGTTATCGAGATTCAGGAGCGACAGACACACACAGACAGACCTCCTGAACCCCTCTCCAGAAGCAGGTGGAACAAGAATTTTCAAATTTGGCTCTTGAGGGGGATTGAGGAGCGTGCCCTGTCTGTGTGTGTGTAGCAAGACTAATAGGCCTATTCCATGTAGCCTACCAGGGCTTCCCAATGATAGTATAACAAGTATTTCAACCACTTTCCAATTCTGGAGTCTATAGGCTTATAGTTGGAGCCAAATTTTATTTTTAATGAAAAGTCGTGGGAAATATACGAAAAATGTATATTTTTTTGCATTTTAGTGCTTTATATGGGGCTTTTTAGGCAGATGAACTGATTGAAAGAGTAAAAAATATTGTTGGGCAATTATTTTTTACCCTATACTTGGCATAAAAAAAAATAACAGTTTTCGAAAATTTTAGTCAAAATGTGGTGGGGAAAGCACCTGAATATGTGTATATTGTTTATTGTTGACTTTCATTGTTGGATATAAGGTTTTCTGGGCCGACGAGCTCATTGCGAAGTTTCAAAAATATTGTCAGCTCTGCTTCGGGGGATTGTTCTTACCACTCGAATTATGGCTAGCAAGCAGGCTTATCATGACTAGTCAATATCGTTTTCTTTATAAAAAAACAGTGCTGCATCATGAGCCTGGAGAAGTATTTAGCTACGTGATATGTTTCTAACACAAAAAAATATATCATAAAATCGTTCCTACAGACTGTCATGGTCATTGAATAGGATTTGGCTGCGTATCTAACACCATACAAAAAAATTGTCGGTCTCCTTGACACCAGATCAGAATTATTTAAACAGGCGGTGGTGTAAGATTTCACCATATCTGCTTGAAGGTGTTCCAGCAGGCAGCATGCTAACAAAACTTTCATATGGCTGGTAAATGATAACCTAAAGTTTGAATGAAGTCTGTCAGCCTTTTGTGGTGCTATCCCAAATGGGATATGCTGCATATACTTGTAAACTAAATGAAGCTAGAAAACAGCGTACGATGAATGAACATTTGAACAATCAGAAGTATTGCACCACTAACCAGATTTAAATCATTATTAACAAGCATATTCAAAGATTTCACTGAACACGAATGTAACTAGATGCTGGGCTGAGATTGCTCGGTTGGCAGCTTTGATTTTACCAATGTGGCGTTCACGTTATAATGTCCCCAACGTTTGGAACCTATGTACACCACACAGTGTCATGCACACTGTCGACAACACGGTGCCTTAGAGAGCCCATGTTTTTGATAAGTTTTTTCATAGGTAGCTAGCAAGGGGTATTGCCGCTTTTCGACATTGTTAAGCACACTGTGTCTTCTTGCGGTTTTATTGACAGTGTGCGGCACTATTTCATAAACGTTCATATGGCCTAGATACAAATATCGAGGATTTAAACATGCCTATACAGCGCTGTTGACTAAAAAATCGCATTAGCTACGGAAAGTGTAAGTTACAGTTAATTCGCGCCACAGTAATGACTAAGGCTGTGCACGACACTGTAAAGAAAAAATGTACTAACTAGGAGTGTGTCGTACACCCTCGGAAATTGATTTACAGTATGGGTGTCACCCTGACTGTTTATACGGTAGGATCAAAAGTTCCAAACAGTAGGGACATTATAACGTGAACGCGGTATAATTAGAAAATCTTATATATGAACGGCATTATACATTGTTAACATAAACGAGCCAATAAATCAGTGTAGAGATCTCGCAATGCAAACAGAAACCACAAGTGAGGCGTCAATTTGCTGGTTAGAATGACATCATAAGTTACCGATTACTTTAAGCGGACCCATGGTGTAGTGGCAAGCACGACTGCGGGGCATGCGAAAGGCTCACCGCTCGATTCCCGGTAGACCCAACCTTTAGCAGGATATAACAAAAATAATAGTCACAGCTTATATTTGGGGAATCTGACGTGATCCCGTGCAGGTCAGTATATGCGAAGAGCAATGAGATCAAAAATGCCTGCTGCACAGCTGGCCGTGGGGGTTCTGTAGAGAGCACGCAATACAAATAGAAACTGCCAGGGAAGCGTCAATTCACTGGTTAAAATAACATCATAAATTACTAACCGCTTAAAGCGGTTCCATGGTGTTATAAGTGAAAAGCCTCAACAAAATTTGCTTAAATTTGGCACTGTAATTTGTATTTATTTGCCAGGGCATATTTCCTTGTACAGGCGTTTATCTCTTTGATATAATCTTCACAGGCAAACCAACTAAAGGTCACATCCAGTGTGAAAATTAAATTTGACCTAAAGCAGATGATTTGCACAAACAGCTACTACAAACAATAATAGTAAAAAATCATGCTGATATTAGTCTAAAAGTTGGTGTTGCTTCACCCCTGCTCCCTAACACGCAGCGGTATATGTATAATATTGTTGCTAAAGAATCACAACTTTAAACGCACCAAATAAATATTGAGACAAATATCACGACCGGTTGATGACTTATTAATGTTGCAACATTTACATAGTATATAACGTAAATACTGAACACAAGCTAAAATATGATATATTTTGGTAATTTTCATTAAAACATCGAAATGTCAATTTCTGATTTTGCACATAATATGGGTGTATCGTAACAATATAGAACTTATCACAATCAATGCTAGTCTATCACATACCAATCTGTCACAAGCCATCTCAATATATCGCTATCATCGTTACTGACGCCTATTCTTGTATACAATATATCGTAGTATGTGGGCACGTAGAATCTACAGGGTTGAAAGTATTTTACCGAATTAATGTCCCGCTTTTGGCTAGAGTGAACCTAACGGTAAGTAATATATGGCTATAAAACAATTTCCTACTACATTTATAGTACTAACCTTCCTTTCTTTAAGAATCACGTAGAATCACAGGATTAAAAGTATTTTGCCGAATTAATGTCCCGCTTTTGGCTAGAGTGAACCTAACGGTAAGTAGTATATGGCTACAAAACAATTTCCTACTACATTTTTAGTACTAACCTTCCTTTCTTTAAGAATCACGTAGAATCACAGGGTTAAAAGTATTTTGCCGAATTAATGTCCCGCTTTTGGCTAGAGTGAACCTAACGGCAAGTAATATATGGCTACAAAACAATTTACTACTACATTTTTAGTACTAACCTTCATTTCTTTAAGAAATTCAATAGTGGCATAATATGGAGCATCCGAATATACTTCGTCCACATAACGACAATGCCGTATATTTTCGTATCGCTCGTTCTGGAAATTAACAGTCGGGCCTTTGATTTTATGTGTCATGTCATCCCCAGCAACTGCAAACATTTTTATATATTTAGATGCTACGCTAGGACAGTTGTGTAGTTGAGCGAAAAATCAGGTGAGAAATTACATTATAATAAAATTAAATTGATACAACATAAATTAAGCTTCGATGGACTAATGTGCTCATATAACTCCCGGTTTCCAACTGAAGAGTTATTCACAAAACATGTTTATATTCTTCCCACTAACTCGTTCCTCATTTATCTTCTAGTATTTTCGTAAAGATCGAATTAGAAATTTTTGTTTACCTGTTGCTCAGTTTTCGAAGAGTTGTGCCCAGGCGATCCCTGAAAATAGTGGGAGATGAGCACAATTTTTTTAGTTCTTATCCCCGGATCTTGATTTCTGGTTGATGGGTGCAAAACTCTCATCTCCCCCCGGAATCACCGCCCATGGCTGTGCCTTGTAAGTTTGAAAGATTTTGTTTTATACTCCATTACAAACCATTTATACACTTCAGCTATCCAAACAACATAACGACAGCCACCGTAGTGAGAGATCTTTGCGCTGGTAGCGCTGTCATGCTTGAAGTGAAAATCAGGCTTCATATAGACGGGTTCAATAAAGTGATACTTTGTGAATAAAAAATTAAACCATTTCCCACGAACTCTGGTTGTAGCCACGAACAATAATTGTTCTCCACGGAAATTGACAACTCTAAAAATGTCATAGTATGAACAATTCTATAACATTATTAATGCCATCAAAGGCCGCACATGCCGAAGCCGGGGTCATCAGATGCTACCCAACCCCTGAGGTCTTGGATCCCCTTTCCCCATGAGCCGACGGTGCGCTTAAAATTTCAGGAAAAATTACCAAAAATAGATTCAAAATTAACATGGGCTCGCATTGCTTGTACATGCGTATATAAAACTCGTACGTATTCATCCGACATTTGATTGTAACTTTTCCGTGATATGTCCGTTATGCCGTTGTACACTATTTCGCTATGGGTTTGACTGTTATTTTATTATGTTTGTACGTGTGCATCCGTAACTGCTTTCAGTGATTGTTATACTTGTCCTAGTTCGTACTTGGTGACATGCAATTACATATATATGTGTATATTCAGACATATGTTAGGCTCAAGGGTTAAAGCAAAGGATGAGGCAACCTAGGACACGTTTTGTAATTAGAAAATTTCTAGGCTTTCAGGAACTTGGACCAGAAATGAAATTGCGTCTCTACACACTAAGCGTATAAGATCAAAATTACGATCGTCCGGGATTAGCAGGCCTATCAACTGTGCACCAAACGGTGAACGGCTAGGATAATGAAATTAGCTGGGGAGTAACTGAACGTAGAAATATCAAATCTAGCGGGGTTGACAATATCTTCATCAAACTATTTCACAATGGTTAAGCAAATTGGAAAACAATGAGGAAACAAAACAACTACACGAATAAATTTTAGTAGCCGAAAGAACCGGGCATGGCTTCGACGAGCCGTAATTGGTCACCGGTTAAAGAGTCGAATTTACGCGAATATTTTTCGGTGCGAAAGTTAGTGGGCTTTCTAAGAGGCCAACATACGCTATTGGTCCACGGGTTATCGAGTTATCTTAAGAAGTACCTCCTCCATTTGTTCAAACAACATCTACTTACGCGAAGTTGGGATGTTGCTGTCACTTGATCGCACCTCGATCTATGATATATTGTCTAGTCGTTATCACCATCCCAGCGGTTTTTTTGCCTATTCTTAGGCGAACTCCGCCATATCATTTCCTGCCTGTCTCTATTGCCGCCCGAAGCGCTTCGAGCCAAACTGTTGACAAATTTAGGCAAAATAACCCAAAATGTGTGTGATCATCTTGATTGCAATTCTTTGTGGTTTTCCGTTGGATATCCTTCATCGGCATCATAGGTATCAGCGTGTTGCCTGGGCGATACTACAACTAAGGAGAATCATTGCGTTTTATTCCATTCTTTGTTCAGCACGTAAGACACGACAAGATTTTGTACGCACGATTCGACATCTATATCCTTTGATCGGAGCGTTGTAACCGCTTCCTATTTTTCCAGTGGGATCTTCGGTAAAAGTTATCTGCACAATCATATAGCCCGGAAATCAAAGGTACCAACAACCGATCTGCACAGCCGTTGGACCGCTATAAAGTTGCAACTCCGTTTTATGTTTATTTCATCGTTATTTATACTATAGAAAATGACACATACTTTTTCTCACTCATAGCATTATTTTCGCACTAACCTTTAATACCAACCTACGACACTATTGTGACTCGCCTGTTCAGGGTGAATCCAACTATGTGCGGCGGGTATTCATCTGACCCTCCATTGGGCGTGGTAACCCGCTAAATACGTTCCAAAATAACATGAGTCTATCAGTGGACATAAAATTCCAAGAATTTTATTTCCAGCTCGAATGTGGGCAAATCACCCTTCATATGTTAATCTCGTCGAGACCTCTCCAAATTATACCGGCGGGTCTCCGCGTTCTTGTCAACACAGGACAATCCATATTAGCCCCACCCCCCACTTTTGTCAACACACTCCCTGTTTTCGTCGTTTTAGCACTTTTGCAATTTTCGCATGATGGGTCGGAATGTTTCCCTCATCTGAACCGTCTCCTCATGGGGAGTCCAACTATTGCCTGGGGAAATCGATCGGATGAGCCGTTAGCTTAGAAAACGCCACTAAAGCTCCCTAAACTAATATATGTAGGCTACATCGAGTGGGTCAGATTTCGTCTTCATTTTGCGTCTACCCCCCTTGTGTGGGTATCATTTGAACCCACTCTTCGTCCTGGGACTGAATTCAATCTCAGTCTGCAAAAAATCATTCGGGAACCCCTTGCCCCCCAGACCGTCCCATACCCCGTCTTTTTCTTTCTTTCTTTTATTTTTCTAATCGAATTTTTCGGTCGCTCTTTTATTTGCTCGTTGTAGTGTCTGTGTTTTCCCTTTTTCTTTTATCGTCGTGTCTTTTCTTGGTTGACCATAATATATACTCGCTTGTTTCTTTTGATGGATCTCTTTTGTATCATCAATCACGTTCTGTATTGCCAATTTCATGCATATCGGTCAGTGTATCCTGAAGTGCTTGTTAGGTTCAACTTCTAAGGCTTAACTTCGCTACCTCCAGAGTATCGCAAATTGACTGGCGGTAATACCGGCCAGAGAACTACCAAAATGTGTAGCCCCCTTCCTCAACGCACCGCGGGTTTATACAGTATTTTAATAAATCTGTTATACATTACGCCGAAGGAACTCGGGAAATGGCTAGGGATCCCATTAAATTTCCAAATGCACTCAGGGTCACCTGTGGCCCGAATAGTCTCAAGTTAGAACAAAAGTGCAGGAAAATGTCGCTTCAGCGTGACGCCGAGCATTTCGCTAGAGCGTTGATCACGCCATTTACTTTTGGGACCAAGGATGCATTTGGAAGAAATCTGAGCATGTGAACCTGGAAGAACGTATCATCGCGCTCTTAACTTCAATAAATACATATTGTAAAAAAACCCATAAAGGGCACCATGATTTATTTCCACCATAACATAGGCCTATTGTTGTACTAGATACGATACAACAGTGCATAGTTCGGTTTATGTAAATTGTCTACTGTATCGAGTTTTGTCAGATTGTGCGCTGAAAGCTTCTTAGGACGCTAAAATTATCCAGAGCTACTTAAATTCATAATGCCACCCTGTGGTATATGAAACCGTACTGTTTATGACCTAGGAGTACGTCGGATCAAAAAAAGTTCTCAGGGATAGTATAGCTGTTTGAAGTTGCCGAACTTGCTCAGAAATACGCTTGAAGTCCACGCACGGCGTTTTTACGATCGAAAGCTACTTGAGTTGCATTGCCGTTTCATGTGGTAAAATAAAAGAAAGAAAGAAAAAGACGTGGTAAGGGACGCTCTGGGGGGCAAGGGGTTCCCGAAAGATTTTTAGCAGACTGAGATTGAATTCAGTCCCAGGACGAAGAGTGGGTACAAATGATACCCACACAAGATGATAAACGCAAAATGAAGACGAAATCTGGTTTTCTCGATGTAGCCTACATATATTAGTTTAGGGAGCTTTAGTGGCGTTTTCTCAGCTTGACGGCTCATCCAATCAATTTACCAGGCAATAAGTTGGACTCCCCAGTGAGGAAAACATTAGATGAGGGAAACATTTCCGAACCATAGTGGAAATTGCAAAAGTGCTGAACGACAAAAACAGGAGTGTGTTGACAAAAGTGGGGGGTGGGGCTGATATGGATGTGCCTGTGTTGACAAGAACGCGGAGACCCGCCGGTATAATTTAAAAATCTCGACTAGATTAACATATGAAGGGTGATTTGCCCACATTCGAGCTGGAAATAAAATTCTTGGAATTTTATGTCCCATCAATCAGACTCATGTTATTTTGGAACGTATTTAGCGGGTTACCACGCCCAATGGGGAGGGTCAGATGAATACCCGCCGCACATAGTTGGATTCACCCTAAACAGGCGAGTCACAATAATATCGTAGGTTGGTATTAAAGGTTAGTGCGAAAATAATGCTATGAGTGAGAAAAGTATGTGTCATTTTCTATAGTATAAATAACGATGAAATAAACATAAAAATGAGTTGCAACTTTATAGCGGTCCAACGGCTGTGCAGATCGGTTGTTGGTACCTTTGATTTCCGGGCTATATGATTGTGCAGATAACTTTTACCAAAGATCCCACTGGAAAATAGGAAGCAGTTACAACGCTCGAATCAAAGGATATAGATGTCGAATCGTGCGTACAAAATCTTGTCGTGTCTTACGTGCTGAACAAAGAATGGAATAAAACGCAATGATTCTCCTTAGTTGTAGTATCGCCCAGGCAACACGCTGATACCTATGATGCCGATGAAGGATATCCAACGGAAAACCACAAAGAATTTACAATCAAGATGATCACACACATTTTGGGTTATTTTTGCCTAAATTTGTCAACAGTTTGGCTCGAAGCGCTTCGGGCGGCAATAGAGACAGGCAGGAAATAATGGATTTCGCCTAATAGGCAAAAAAACCGCTGGGATGGTGATAACGACTAGACAATATATCATAGATCGAGGTGCGATCAAGTGACAGCAACATCCCAACTTCGCGTAAATAGATGTTGTTTGAACAAATGGAGGAGGCACTTCTTAAGATAACTCGATAACCCGTGGACCAATAGCGTATGTTGGCCTCTTAGAAAGCCCACTAACTTTCGCACCGAAAAATATTCGCGTAAATTCGACTCTTTAACCGGTGACCAATTACGGCTCGTCGAAGCCATGCCCGGTTCTTTCGGCTACTAAAATTTATTCGTGTAGTTGTTTTGTTTCCTCATTGTTTTCCAATTTGCTTAACCAGTGTGGAATACTTTGATGAAGATATTGTCAACCCCGCTAGATTTGATATTTCTACGTTCAGTTACTCCCCAGCAAATTTCATTATCCTAGCCGTTCACCGTTTCGTGCACAGTTGATAGGCCTGCTAATCCCGGACGATCGTAATTTTGATCTTATACGCTTAGTGTGTGAGAGACGCAATTTCATTTCTGGTCCAAGTTCCTGAAAGCCTAGAAATTTTCTAATTACAAAACGTGTCCTAGGTTGCCTCATCCTTTGCTTTAACCCTTGAGCCTAACATATGTCTGAATATACACATATATATGTAATTGCATGTCACCAAGTACGAACTAGGACAAGTATAACAATCACTGAAAGCAGTTACGGATGCACACGTACAAACATAATAAAATAACAGTCAAACCCATAGCGAAATAGTGTACAACGGCATAACGGACATATCACCGGAAAAGTTACAATCAAATGTCAGATGAATACGTACGAGTTTTATATACGCATGTACAAGCAATGCGAGCCCATGTTAATTTTGAATCTATTTTTGGTAATTTTTCCTGAAATTTTAAGCGCACCGTCGGCTCATGGGGAAAGGGGATCCAAGACCTCAGGGGTTGGGTAGCATCTGATGACCCCGGCTTCGGCATGTGCGGCCTTTGATGGCATTAATAATGTTATAGAATTGTTCATACTATGACATTTTTAGAGTTGTCAATTTCCGTGGAGAACAATTATTGTTCGTGCTACAACCAGAGTTCGTGGGAAATGGTTTAATTTTTTATTCACAAAGTATCACTTTATTGAACCCGTCTATATGAAGCCTGATTTTCACTTCAAGCATGACAGCGCTACCAGCGCAAAGATCTCTCACTACGGTGGCTGTCGTTATGTTGTTTGGATAGCTGAAGTGTATAAATGGTTTGTAATGGAGTATAAAACAAAATCTTTCAAACTTACAAGGCACAGCCATGGGCGGTGATTCCGGGGGGGAGATGAGAGTTTCCACCCATCAACCAGAAATAAGATCCGGGGATAAGAACTAAAAAATTGTGCTCATCTCCCACGATTTTCAGGAATCGCCTGGGCACAACTTTTCGAAAACTGAGCAACAGGTAAACAAAAATTTCTAATTCGATCTTCAAATACTAGAAGATAAATGGGAACGAGTTAGTGGGAAGAATATAAACATGTTTTGTGAATAACTCTTCAGTTGGAAACCGGGAGTTATATGAGCACATTCATCCATCGAAGCTTAATTTATGTTGTATCAATTTAATTTTATTATAATGTAATTTCTCACCTGATTTTTTCGCTCAACTACACAACTGTCCTAGCGTAGCATCTAAATATATAAAAATGTTTGCAGTTGCTGGGGATGACATGACACATAAAATCAAAGGCCCGACTGTTAATTTCCAGAACGAGCGATACGAAAATATACGGCATTGTCGTTATGTGGACGAAGTATATTCGGATGCTCCATATTATGCCACTATTGAATTTCTTAAAGAAATGAAGGTTAGTACTAAAAATGTAGTAGTAAATTGTTTTGTAGCCATATATTACTTTTGCCGTTAGGTTCACTCTAGCCAAAAGCGGGACATTAATTCGGCAAAATACTTTTAACCCTGTGATTCTACGTGATTCTTAAAGAAAGGAAGGTTAGTACTAAAAATGTAGTAGGAAATTGTTTTGTAGCCATATACTACTTACCGTTAGGTTCACTCTAGCCAAAAGCGGGACATTAATTCGGCAAAATACTTTTTAAATCCTGTTGATTCTACGTGATTCTTAAAGAAAGGAAGGTTAGTACTATAAATGTATTAGGAAATTGTTTTATAGCCATATATTACTTCCCGTTAGGTTCATCTCTACGCCAAAAGCAAGACATTAATTCGGTAAATTAGGATCTTTCAACCCTGTAGATTCTACGTGCCCACGTACTACGATATGTTGTATACAAGAATAGGCGTCAGTAACGATGATAGCAATATGTTGAGATCGCTTGTGACAGCTTGGTATGTGATAGACTAGCATTGATTGTGATAAGTTCTATATTGTTACGATACACCAATATTATCTGCAAAATTAAGGAAATTGACATTTAGATGTTTTAATGAAAATTACCAGAATATATCATATTTTAGCTCGTGTTCAGTATTTACGTTATATACTATGTAAATGTTGCAACATTAATAAGTCATCAACCGGTCGTGATATTTGTCTCAATATTTATTTGGTGCGTTTAAAGCTCTGATTATTTAGCAACAATATTATACATATACCGCTGCGTGTTTGGGAGCAGGGGTGAAGCAACACCAACTTTTAGACTAATATCGGCGTGATTTTTTTACTATTGTTTGTAGTAGCTGTTTCTGCAAATCATCTGCTTTAAGTCAAATTTAATTTTCACACTGGATGTGACCTTTAGTTGGTTTGCCTGTGAAGATTTATATCAAAAAGATAAACGCCTGTACAAGGAAATATGCCCTGGTAAATAAATACAAATAACAGTGCCAAATTTTTAAGCAAATTTTATGTTGAGGCTTTTCACTTATAACACCATGGAACCGCTTTAAGCCATTAACGTCAATTTATGATGTTACTTTTAACCAGTGAATTGACGCTTCCCTAGCAGTTTCTATTTGTATTGCGTGCTCTCTACAGAACCCCCACGGCCAGCTGTGCAGCAGGCATTTTTGATCTCATTGCTCTTCGCATATACTGACCTGCACGGGATAACGTTAGGTCCCAAAAGTATAAGCTGTTGACTATTATTTTTGTTGTATCCTTGCTAAAGGTTTGATATACCGGGAATAGAGCGGTGAGCCTTTCGCATGCCCCGCAGTCGTGCTTGCCACTACACCATGGGTCCGCTTAAAGTAATCGGTAACTTATGATGTCATTCTAACCAGCAAATTGACGCCTCACTTGTGGTTTCTGTTTCCGTACAGATCTCTACACTGATTTATTGGCTCGTTTATGTTAACAATGTATAATGCCGTTCATATATAAGATTTTCTAATTATACCGCGTTCACGTTATAATGTCCCTACTATTTGGAACTTTTGATCCAACCGTATAAACAGTCAGGGTGACACCCATACTGCAAATCAATTACCCAGGGTGTACGACACACTCCTAGTTAGTACATTTTTTCTTTACAGTGTCGTGCACAGCCTTAGTCATTACTGTGGCGCGAATTAACTGTAACTTACACTTTCCGTAGCTAATGCTATTTTTTAGTCAACAGCGCTGTATAGGCATGTTTAAATCCTCGATATTTGTATCTAGGCCATATGAACGTTTATGAAATAGTGCCGCACACTGTCAATAAAACCGCAAGAAGACACAGTGTGCTTAACAATGTCGAAAAGCGGCAATACCCCTTGCTAGCTACCTATGAAAAAACTTATCAAAAACATGGGCTCTCTAAGGCACCGTGTTGTCGACAGTGTGCATGACACTGTGTGGTGTACATAGGTTCCAAACGTTGGGGACATTATAACGTGAACACCACATTGGTAAAATCCAAAGCTGCAACCGAGCAATCTCAGCCCAGCATCTAGTTACATTCGTGTTCAGTGAAATCTTTGAATATGCTTGTTAATAATGATTTAAATCTGGTTAGTGGTGCAATACTTCTGATTGTTCAAATGTTCATTCATCGTACGCTGTTTTCTAGCTTCATTTAGTTTACAAGTATATGTATATATTCCATTTATAAGAAGAATTATAAAGGGCCGACAGACTTATGCAACCTTTAGGTTATAATTTACCAGCCATATGAAAGTTTTGTTAGCGTGCCGCCTGCGTAACACCTTCAAGGATATGGTGTACCGTACACCACCGCTGTTTAAATAATTTGATCTGGTGTCAAGGAGACCGACAATTTTTTTGTATGGTGTCATAGACGCAGCCAAATCCCATTCAATGACCACTACAGTCTCTAGGAACGATTTTATCAGATATTTTCGTGTTATAAACATATCACGTAGCTAGACTTCCCCAGGCTCCTCATGCAGCACTGTTTCGATACAAAGAAAACGATATTGACTAGTGAAGCTCGCTTGCGAGCCATAATTCGAGTGGTAAGAACAATCCCCCGAAGCAGAAGTGACAATATTTTTGACACTCGCAATGAGCTCGTCGGCCCAGAAAACCTTATATCCGACACTAAAACTAACAATAAAAACAACAAACACACATTCAGGTGCTTTTCCCACGACTTCTCACCAAAAATTTCGAAAACGTCATTTTTTTTTATGCCAAGTATAGTGTAAAAAATAATTGCCCAACAATATTTTTAACTCTTGCAATGAGTTTATCTGCCCAGAAAACCCCATATAAGACACTAAAAGCAACAAAAAATATACATTTCGGTGTATTTCCCACGACTTTTCATTAAATATGAAATTTGGCTCCAACTATAAGCTTATAGACTCCAGGTTGGAAAGTGGTTGAAAAACTTGTTATATATCATTGGAAAGCCCTGGTAAGCTACATGGAATAGGCCTATTAGTTTGCGACAGACACACAGACAGGACCTCCTCAACTCCCCCTCAAGAGCCAAAATTGAAAATTCTCGTTCCACTCGCTTCTGGAGGGGGGTTCAGGAGGTCCTGTCTGTGTGTGTCTGTCGCTCCTGAATCTCGATAACTGTTGGGCGGAATGTCGATTTAGGTGCAGTGATGGAGCCCGATTTTTGAATTTTTTCACGTGGGAAAAGTTATGGGGCAAAATGATGTCATTTTGACCCATTTTTCGGGCACCCCCTCCAGTTTTTGCGACTTTTCTCAATAAGTAAACGAGGCAAACCGTTATCCGCAAACTAATAAGCCTATTCCATGTAGCTTTTCCAGGGCTTTCCAGTGATATATAACAAGTTTTCCAGCTACTTCTCAATATGGAATCTATAAGCTTATAGTTGGCGCCAAATTTTATATTTGGTGAAAAGTCGTGGGAAATGCACCTAAATGTGTGTTTTTGTTGCTTTTAGTGTCTTTTATGGGGTTTTCTGGGCCAACAATCTCATTGCGTGTGTCAAAAATATTGTGTGGCAAATATTTTTCACACCTCTGCTTCATACTTGGTATTAAAAATGAGATTTTTCTCAAGTGTCGGTTTGAATTCTTTAACGTTCTTTTTACGATTAATTTAGGGTTTTATTGAATTATGAAATTGCTAGTTCATTGTTTTTGTACTCGTTGTATGATGTTTTGTCCACTGCATACGTTGGCTATCAAAAGAGGCGGGCGTAACTATGACTCATCATATTCAATTGGAATTTATCTACATATATATAGCTCATAGGAGTAGTATAGTTGCAAATGGTAAATTTTTCTCTATTTACGTATTTGCGTGTTTGCCATATTTGCGCAAATTCAACCAAATTTACTCCCCATGTTTTCATCTATGTGCCTGCTGGACACCAGCCCGAGTACCATGCCGGCAGACCTGAAGGTTTACATGCCTTTATTGCCCGAAGGCCCATCAGACTTCGGGGGATTGTGCTCATCACTCGAATTCTGGCTCGCAAGCGAGCTTCACTAGTACAATTAGAAATTTCGCTACATTAATTTTCGAGCCTTTTTTTAATTATTTAAAAATGTAGGGTGTCGAAAATACTATAGTAAATAGCATAATGGTGTATGTCATACCATCCCATATATCTTACAGTATTGTGCTGCCTAGTATCATACGTCAATACGTCCTGGTATGGTCGTGACCATAGGAGGGATAAAGCTTGCGCTTGGCGTGGCGCGCACTTTATAAAGTGAACGTTGCATTTAGTGCAGAAAAGCAATAATGTTTTTAATCCTATAATTAATTTCATAACCAATTCAAATGGAAACTGGAAAAATTCATATTAATTGATCATGTAATTTTATTAACGACGCTACAGTCAAAATTCCGGGATAAACGGTTCATTACTAAAACATTTTCTTGCTGTATTCTTTGCTGTATGCTGTATTGGTTTGGAAATAAACTCAAGTGAGCGAAACGTTCCCTGCAACTCCTGGGCTACCTCGCATAAAGCATTGCAATCGTATTTGTATGTAGGATTTGGCAGTTAGTAGTATTTTACGTTCAATTAATTGAATTCAAGGCAAAATTCGTGCGGCTTAAATTATTCAATATATTTATTGAAAACTTTTACACCGAAACAGAAACATGAGGAATAAAACGAAATCGAAGCTTTTACCACATACAAACATTAGATTTTAGGCGTAGTGTGGCGGCACTGACAGCCAGGTAATATACACTTCACGACTGTAGAGTATGTATAACGTTGTGAGATATAGTTTTGCGGTACATGCGGTAAAGTTTGAATTATTGATCCATAGGTGTGCGGAGGGGGGGAGTGCGAGCGAGGTGTAGATCTGGAAGAAATGTATATAAGGCTTCGATTTTCCCATTATAAAACGAGTTGATTTAAATTGGAATTCTCAGGCATAAACCGCTTTATATTTTTAAACAAGTTTCAGCACAAACAATTCTTTTTATTCGCTCACTTTGTGAGGTTCCTTAAGCAACCAAACAGCAGCTTGTGCCTAACTTAGTGGCTACAATACAAGGGTCGAACCCAAATGATCCAAGTTCAATCTGCTGCTGCGGCAAAAGTTTATGCAACATTGCGCGAACTCGGATTCATCTATGCGCATTTATAAGGCGAAACAAAAAAGTATCACAGTGATTGGCACCTTTGAAAACAGAATTATCAAGTTTGGCTCTGTTTGATGGTCCAACCTCGGTACACTTGATATTATACAATTTATTCGGCAGGAAGAGACAACTGTCTATTGGTGACGAGGACTCTCGTCATCCCATCTCAACACCAATGGTATGTACGATCTGAGGTGACGCCTGTTTATCTATGTTGAGAGACCCAAGGTTTCCCGGGGTCGTTACGGCGAGCAATGAACTATCAACCAAATCCCACGGAATTATTAATATCGGTTTCCTGAATATTTTTCTATGAAGTGCGTGTTTCTTATGCTGCAAGGATTTATGGTACAACGTTGATATAGTACTGTATGCCGCTGTGACGTACTTCTTGCAAGAAGACAAAGAGTCGGCGTCAGGCAATAAACTCTCAAATACTGCCGCACTTTTACACAGAATAGTTTTTGCCATATTCAGCCAATGTCACCTTTAGAGCGGACGTTATAACGTTGGAAAAAAGAATAGCTTAGAGCGGTGGTTTAGGGATGTTGCAGCCCCGCGACTTAGGCTTAGGCTTAGTACCTATATGGCTCAAATAGACATATGAGGTTAGGCTAAGCCTTAGCATGTCAAGAACGGTATACCTTGCATTTCACTTCCACCCATGATAGTTACATTGGCCCCATATTCCATTGTACATACTTTAATATTGTTTTGTCAGTCTAAATAGCATTTGGTTTTGCATTGACAGCTAAAGTGATTCAGGTCTTCATTTGGAAATGATTAATTTGCAGGAAATTAAGATAGACCATTAATGGATATATAATGGTTAAAATAAACATTTTTCTGACTACAATGCTTTAACGCAGTTTTCTATGGGTTGACTGGTCAAAAGCAAACAAATATCGCGTTATTTTTAGCGAACCACATTCTCACACTAAAACTTTATTTTCTACTTTGCCATTGCTAAAAAGGAAAATGCGACCTAATAATTGTTTTGTGAACCAAGTTGACGTTGCATAATAACGATGGTCATTCAATTTATTGTCATCGAAGCATTGACTACAGATTATTTGAACCAATAAAGTTTACGTTATCGTTTTCGTCATGGTTCCGATTGACATTTTTGGGAAGCAACGAAACTGCAGGTTAGAAATTATAATTCAAAACAGCATAGTTTGTGATATTTTGGTTTAAGATTGATTTTATCGCCCATGACAGTGTTCCGACTCCAGGTGATGGCGAAACTGATTTTTACGACCGATTTAGACGCATTGGCGTTTTGATTGAAACGCAGCGAACTGAAGGTTAGCTATGTGTAAACATGAGTTTCAAATATTTTACTTTAGGTTGCATTAATTTTAAACTTTACATTTCAGCTAGGTAATGAACTAGCTTATGATTTGCTCAATCTTGAATAAAGAATTGGCTCAGCTAGAAATTATAATTCAAAACAGCATAGTTTGTGATATTTTGGTTTAAGATTGATTTTATCGCCCATGACAGTGTTCCGACACCAGGTGATGGCGAAACTGATTTTTACGACCGATTTAGACGCATTGGCGTTTTGATTGAAACGCAGCGAACTGAAGGTTAGCTATGTGTAAACATGAGTTTCAAATATTTTACTTTAGGTTGCATTAATTTTAAACTTTACATTTCAGCTAGGTAATGAACTAGCTTATGATTTGCTCAATCTTGAATAAACAATTGGCTCAGCTAGAAATTACAGCTAAGATGCTGTATTTAGAGTACCCTAGACAGGCTAATGAGTTGGTTTAGGGATTCTTGCAGGGCAGCGAAGAATGAATATAACAAGTTATTGTAGGGCCAAATGTCCGCACAAAAAAGTAAGCGACGTCTGTTGCGAGCCATGAGACTACCGACCTATATTCTATCAAACGTTGTTGATACAAAGCACTCATATAGTAAAATACTGTAGCAAGCATGGTAAGCTAATCACATCGAAAACGGTTACACAGTCTGGTTAAGTATTATATAAACATAAAGTAATCAGTTTTCCTAGTAACCGTAATAAATTTCAAAAAGTGAGCTGAGCAAATTTGCATAATTTTAAAATTTTCATAAAATTAACTAATTAGCTAATTTATTAATACTAGAATGAAGCTTTTAATGTTCCACATTTCACTAGAACACATACCTTTGTTCAGGACAGAGTCCCTGGCTTATGCGCTACTGAAATTGGAAATGTAATCCGTCTATAATTATAGTGGTCGGCGGCCTGTGCATATTAAACCTGCCATGCAGATATTCAACTGTTTTCTTGCGCCGTTTCATTTAAAGAATTCGCGGACTTTACAATGGTTGCTCTGAAAAATAGCCTTGTCACTAGTGTTAGGCTTTGAAGTTAAATGGCTCAACGGCCGGCCGATGGATCAATGACTGCCCAGCTAAAAGTGGAAAGCTGACCCCGAAGAAACTTTCTTTATTATGATACGAATTGAATACGATATTTGTAATCTCCAACATTTTTTTCGAAAATGTTTTCGACTAGCATATTTGAACGTTTGAAGTGCCGAAGCCTACGCCTAGCCCAGGAATGTAGTATATTTAGGACAACGGTCGGCTTTTGGTTCTGTCATTAAACATTGACATATTTAGTTAAAAAATAAATATATATTTTATACATGTCAACAGCTAGCTGGATTTAGCTCTGCTTGATCCGGGGGGCGGAACATATTTGTTGGCCGGCCAGATGGTTGACCGGAGACTCGGCACCACCAACCGGCCAGCCGGCGACTGTTCTGGCTGGTATCTAACAGTACTGCGGAGACAGTGTAGCAAATACTTATGCCAATCATTTTCCGAAACGGCTTATATTTTAGAACGACCACAGTTTTCTAGCCGAAAACAATGCACAGAGAGTCTAAAAAACCGACCGAAACAATACATATCTGCATACCCCGTCGGCCGCTACCCGGCCGAAATGCCGGCATACCCTGCCGACGGAATACCCACTAGCGCAGCCATCCGGTAGCCGACGGCCATGCTGCTACTGGGCGGGTCAGCCATGTTCCGACCGATGCCTAATAATAGGCAGTAGACGCTGCAAAATCTTTGCATGTTGGGAATTGGCGATTTATATGCGCATATACATCAAATAGTTCGGTAGTCTGCTTTAGTTGACTTGTTACCCAGCAAGAAACTTATAAGCCGCAGCTGGCCAAGCCGAAGCCCGTAACTGCTGACTAACTGGTTTCAGTCAGTTAACGGCACAAAATGAACGACCCGCTGTTAGCCGTTGGCTGACAGCCAAGAAAAACTTCGTCCGGTCGGCCGCCAACTTTCACGGCTGTTGCCCCACGCTACTCCCCGCTACGTTACTACTGAAACCGGGTCACCTGTCACTATCATGGCCTGGTAACTGGGTTACTAACAAGACCGGGTCAGCGGGTCACTAATTCACAAAATAGTAGCCCGGTTTCATCTCTGGTTGATGTTTTTTATGTCATTTAGCATAGCCAGCAATCAACGAAGTCATGATGACATATCACGTGTGCATTCTGGTTTGAATAGATTGATATTGGATGCATAGGTTATGTATATACTAAAATCTGTGAATTTTACATTGTCACTTTTCAAAGTCAGTCAACTACTAAACAACGAAAAACTTAGCTAATATACTAGTGAAGTTCGCTTGCTTGCCAGAATTGGAGAGGTGAAAACAATCCCCCGAAGTTTGTTGTAGAAAGCACAGACAAACAAAGCCTACACACAGTACGCAGGTGCAGCATTATATAAACCGTGAGTGATGAGTCATATTTAGTTACGACCGCCTCTTTTGATAGCCAACGTATGCAGGAGACAAAACATCATACAACGAGTACAAAAACAATGAACTAACAATTTAATAATTCAATAAAACCCTAAATTGACCGTGAAACGAACGTTAAAGAATTCAAACCGACACTTGAGAAAAATCTCATTTTTCATACCAAGTATGAAGCAGAAGTGTGAAAAATATTTGCCACACAATATTTTTGATACTCGCAATCAGCTTGTTGGCCCAGAAAACCCCATATCCGACACTAAAACCAACAATAAGCACACATTTAGGTGCATTTCCCACGACTTTTCACCAAATATGAAATTTGGCGCCAACTATAAGCTTATAAACTCCAGATTGGGAAGTATTTGAAAAACTTGTTATATATCATTGGAAAGCCCTGGTAAAGCTACATGGAATAGGCCTATTAGTTTGCGGATACCTCGTTTACTTATTGAGAAAAGTCGCAAAAACTGGAGGGGGTGCCCGAAAAATGGGCCAAAATGACGTCATTTTGCCCCATAACTTTTCCCACGGGAAATAATTCAAAAATCCGGCTCCGTCACTGCTTCTAAATCGATCTTTTGCGGTTCGAATGAGCTATCTTGCATCAAAATCTGCCCAACTGTTATCGAGATCCAGGTGCGACAGACACACAGACACTCACACAGACAGGACCTCCTGAACCGCACCTCCATAGCCAAAATGAAAATTCTCGTTCCACTCGAACTCAATAAAATAAACCTTCATTAGCAAAATCACACATATATCTTTTCACAAGGGCACCAATATATCGGTAGCAAATATCTGCAACTTGCGATTTAGATATATTTAGTTACCGCTAATTTCTATGCAATATGTTAATACTCTGTAACGACTTATCTGTACAGAAAAAGTAATGTTGGATGCCAAACTTTGGCAGCGTTGCACTTAGGTTGCACACATTAGTGTTGTGCAACTTCCGTCTGGCCACCGGGCCCGTTTAGCGGCCGGCCAGCCAGCGAATTTTTTAGCTGGTATCCATCAGTATAGTGTACAGTGTAACTCTTCATAATTTAAAAACCTGTACAATTTTCCGCTGATATTATCTTAAAATGTTAAATTTCTGGTGCCGATATTTTACTAATCATTTTGAGACTTCAGCTGTCACTCATTCTTTAGTATGCGGCATATTTCATTCATCGGCTGCACAGTTACGCGTAAAACCGCAATGTAAGAATTGCTATGTAGGAAATGTTTTATATATTCCAACTATATATGTTCGAAAAACAACTTACGTTTTATAACGATGCCTATAGCGGCCATTATATTAATATTTATTTCAACAAAATCAAATTGTACATAATACGAATGTCATAATACATAATCACGGTCAGGTTCAGTATAGCGGCCAGCCGTAGTACCGGCACACCCTGCCGGCCTGGCTACATGGAATACCGGCCTGCTCGTCTGGCTGCAATTTGATGGCCGGCCGTAACCCGCTAACCCGGGCCGTGGGAGCCTCTATATTATAAAGTATTCCCGTCAGGGCATAAGTATCGATAAGGTCGTAAGTGGGATACCCAATAAGGTCGGACTCTTCAAGCTATATATCCCCCTTGAAGACTCCGCACTCCCAAAGGCTCGCAGTGAAAAATTTAAGCTATAATTGGCAAAAATTGGGGTAAAGTCGACAAAAATTGGAATAAGATTGGCAAAAATTGGGAAAATGTAGAGTTACTTTACCCTGAGGACCTCCCCCGCCGACAGTCTACCCCTAAACCTTCGACACCTATGCCGCAGGGTTGCTTGAGCCAAAACAACCAGACGAGGTGACCGATGTTTTTTGAAATATGATTAAACAACTATCTGACTGTGATAATTCTTACTAATCTGTAACATTAAAAGGCTTTGTTCAAATCTGAACACAAATTCCAGACCTGTAATTAGTTGGCTTTAGGTATTAGGTACGCACTCGACTTTAGTAACTAAAGCTACTCATACATGCATTATATATTATAATAAATTCGTGCTTTAATTATAAGACGCAGTGATGTATATGTATTTATCAACTGTAAATTACTCAAAAGCTTTCACTATGTGAAATTTTGATGTATATCTCTGTAATGAAACTCTGAGTTTTGTAATCAGTCTGGCTATGCACAAACCAGACGCGTTTTCAAGGTTAGCGGACTTTAGTGGCTTCATTCATTAGTATACTTCTTTCCGCAGTAAAGTGTAGCAGCAATAATTTAATTTAAAATGCAAGTGGTAGGCAAAATTGTAAAAAAAGTATTGTGACAAGGCATTGCTACACATAAATGTATTACCTTGCTTGAGATATTTTTTGCAGCACAGCGGTAAAGTGTAGCAGCAACAATTTAATTTAAAATGCAGTGGTAGGCAAAATTGTAAAAAAAGTATTGTGACAAAGCATTGCTACACATAAATGTATTACCTCGCTTGAGATATTTTTCGCAGCACAGCTGTAAAGTGTAGCAGCGATATTTTAATTTAAAATGCAGTGGTAGGCAAAATTGTAAAAAAGTATTGTGACAAAGCATTGCTACACATAAATGTATTACCTCGCTTGAGATATTTTTCGCAGCACAGCAGTAAAGTGTAGCAGCAATAATTTAATTTAAAATGCACTGGTAGGCAAAATTGTAAAAAAAGTATTGTGACAAGGCATTGCTACATATAAATGTATTACCTCGCTTGAGATATTTTTCGCAGCACAGCTGTAAAGTGTAGCAGCAATAATTTAATTTAAAATGCAGTGGTAGGCAAAATTGTAAAAAAGTATTGTGACAAAGCATTGCTACACATAAATGTATTACCTCGCTTGAGATATTTTTCGCAGCACAGCTGTAAAGTGTAGCAGCAATAATTTAATTTAAAATGCAGTGGTTGGCAAAATTGTAAAAAAGTATTGTGACAAAGCATTGCTACACATAATGTATTACCTCGCTTGAGATATTTTTTGCAGCACAGCTGTAAAGTGTAGCAGCAATAATTTAATTTAAAATGCAGTGGTAGGCAAAATTGTAAAAAAAGTATTGTGACAAAGCATTGCTACACATAAATGTATTACCTCGCTTGAGATATTTTTCGCAGCACAGCTGTAAAGTGTAGCAGCAATAATTTAATTTAAAATGCAGTGGTAGGCAAAATTGTAAAAAAGTATTGTGACAAAGCAATGCTACATATAAATGTATTACCTCGTTTGAGATATTTTTCGCAGCACAGCTGTAAAGTGTAGCAGCAATAATTTAATTTAAAATGCAGTGGTAAGTAAAATTGTAAAAAAATATTGTGACAAAGCATTGCTACACATAAATGTATTACCTCGCTTGAGATATTTTTCGCAGCACAGCTGTAAAGTGTAGCAGCAATAGTTTAATTTAAAATGCAGTGGTAAGTAAAATTGTAAAAAAATATTGTGACAAAGCATTGCTACACATAAATGTATTACCTCGCTTGAGATATTTTTCGCAGCACAGCTGTAAAGTGTAGCAGCAATAATTTAATTTAAAATGCAGTGGTAGGCAAAATTGTAAAAAAAAGTACTGTGACAAGGCATTGCTACATACAAATGTATTACCTCGCTTGAAATATTTTTCGCAGCACAGCTGTAAATAATATAATTCCCTCAAATTAATGCTTATTACATAATCGGATTTATCATCAACTCAAAAATGGTGACAAGTCCCAAACAAACAACGATTTTCAAATGCCAAACTAGGAGAGAAAACGTTTTTTACTCTGCGAATACAAATATCCGCGTTCGCAGTACAGTACAGCTGCAAATGGCGACAAGTGCTGGGATTCGTACTCACAACCGTTACGCTTTACGCATTTATGCTGTAGCCCACTGAGTAATTTAATTGACGTTTTCTGAAATGCCAAACTAGGACACAAAACCTTTTTTACCGTAAGAATACATATATAAGCGTTCGCAGGAGAGATTGGTTGGAACAAACGGGATTTCAGAACGATTAAACGCGTATGACCGAAGTTCCATTTCACAATTATGCATGCATTAAAATGTCAATCCACAATGAAATTTAACCGCATCAATTTTGGCCTCTTTAAGGAATATAATAACATAGGTGACGTAATCGTTTTTATATTCCGTTTATAGGTGGTCCTCTTTAAAACCGACGGAGGGGATAAAACTTGTGGCACAAAAATTAAAATTACTGGATCTTGATGGCATATTCAAAAGTACTGGGTGCGTGTAATTTATTAGCTCCCATACATTTTTTCATTTCCTTGGTAATTACTCTGTATTATGGTGGCAAATACCCTAAAAAATATTGGATGCGTAGAATAATAGCATTTACCCACAAATTATCAAGCTTATGGATTCTATGTAGAAGCCACAAAATTTATGGGAAATTATTTTCTTCAATTTTACAGTACAGGGTTTGTTACTTGGCGCACAATTGGATTCGGTTAAACAGAATCAACTGTTTGGTTTCAGGAATATCAACAACGGACATAATTTGTCGAATTATAAGAAACTACAACGGTTATGTAAAAAGAAACTTGTTTCGCGGCGTCAATGCTAAAGACCTTAATTTGTCTTATACGCGGGTAAAATGAATATTTGTATAAAATAGAGCAATTTATAGTCGAATTATAAGAAACTACAACGGTTATTTAAAAAGAAACTTGTTTCGCGGCGTCAATGCTAAAGACCTTAATTTGTCTTATACACGGGTAAAATGAATATTTGAATAAAATAGAGCAATTTATAGTCGAATTATAAGAAACTACAACGGTTATTTAAAAAGAAACTTGTTTCGCGGCGTCAATGCTAAAGACCTTAATTTGTCTTATACACGGGTAAAATGAATATTTGAATAAAATAGAGCAATTTATAGTCGAATTATAAGAAACTACGACGGTTATGTAAAAAGAAACTTGTTTCGCGGCGTCAATGCTAAAGACCTTAATTTGTCTTATACGCGGGTAAAATGAATATTTGAATAAAATAGAGCAATTTATAGCGTTCAATGTTTCGCTTTAATATCAATTCTTCGGAATAAGCAGTTTTACTGTAGTTTTGTTCAAGATATGTCTGGCCACTGATATTTGATGCTCTGTCATCGTCTGAAAATCATCTGAATTTAATACATCCAATCCTGGGTATTTGCTTGAACTTAACAGGGCATGTTGGAACTAGGATATTGCTTTGTTGACGTCGCCCATAAGCAAAAGCTGTAAATAGATAAGTTTTCATCGAAATTCAGGCTATTTTCTTGAACTTAACGGAGCATTTTGTAGCTAAGATATTGCTTTGTTGACGTTCCCAGTAGTTTAATGTTGTAAGTAAGTT
This sequence comes from Trileptium ribeirensis, assembly GCA_030248225.1. NCBI lineage: Eukaryota > Metazoa > Nematoda > Enoplea > Enoplida > Thoracostomopsidae > Trileptium > Trileptium ribeirensis. The sequence goes on from JASANE010024240.1 coordinate 27,167, forward strand.
TAACCCAATCTCTAAAATTTTATGTTTCGATTTGACTGTTGGATCCGGTGTACATTTTCAAAGAATACCAGTTTAATCTACAAAATATACAATTCATTCCTAATTTAATATCTATACCACCGGCATTAAGTGCACAATTTATGACAAATGTTCCATATATGTAACAATTACAGATTAAGTCTGACAATAAGCAAACCAAAAATATGTCAGACAGACAACCTTTAGTAATTCATTTACGTATAAAAACGTAGGAATTGACAATGTCGGCCGATATAACTTTTAGGGGCGGAAGTGAAATGCATGCTATGCAGTTTTCGATATACTAAGCCTAAGACTTAGCCTAAGGTAAGGTCCCTATATGAGCCATATACTAAGCTTATTTTTAAGTAATGAGCTGCCGCATTCCGAACCCCAGCTCTAAGCTGTTCTTCTTCCAAACGGTATAACGTCCGGCCCCTAAAGGTGAAGGATTTCTTGTCAGTAAGTTTGCTTTGTTCATAATATAGAAACATCATTCATTTGCAATATATATATTTATTTAAATTTAAATTTGCACACAATGGTATCGTGCAGGAAACTTTTTTACGACAATCTGCGTTGTCATTCATAATTATTGTTGTAGGCAAAACACATTGTATGAAGTCTATAAACACGTATGTTACAAACATGCAATGTATTTCTACAGATAAGATAATAACAGACTATAACCGTTGGGTTTACCCTAAGTAATACCAAACATTAATTCGGCAAAAGTAGTTATGACCCCTATAGTCCCTGACCTTAAAGATGGTTATATCCAAATGTAGATCCAAGTTGTAGGCATGGGTAACGGTCACCTAGAAATCATTAACATAATATTGCGACAGAAACTACTACGAGCAAGACACACATAGACTAAACTACAGTAAGTCATAAAACGTGCTAAATCAGAAATCGGTAATAACAAAGATTTGTGCTAAAGATAGAATATCCTGTTACCTCGCTAAACCAATGTTTTGTTACAACAACGGCTATGGCTTTGGAACGTACAGGCGGATATATGTAATTTTGTTACAAATGATTCCAGTGATGGAAGCATTGTTACAATGATTTCATCAACACATAGCGATAGAAGCATTGTTCAGTATGTATCTCTTTCCAAGAGCTGGGGTAAGACAAAATCCTCTTTTAAATCAGAATGACGTTGTATATTGTTGTTTCCACCTATAACATGGTAATCGATAAAGTGACGCTATAAAAATTTTGGCACTCCTGAGCCAGGTGGGAAAAATCGAGGAATCACGATTTTTCAAAAAAAATTTTTATCTTTGCATATTCGTACTCAGCTCGACCCACTTGATTTCAAAAATACCTTATTGGAATTTTGCCAAGGTGTACGGTACCTTGTTTACAAAAGTTTAGAAAATCGAAAAAAATTGGTTACTTCAATGCTTACATCAATAATTGGTTTAAACACGATATCTTTGCCTGATCTAATGAACTAGCGCAGCAAACGGATTATCACTGAATTGTCGACGCCACGCGAATTCCGCTAAATATCTGTCGCGCACTGCATCGGAAACACCACGTCGATCACGAGAGAACATTTTCAAACGGCCCCGCATCCCATAGATATTTTGCGTGTAGACTTCATCATTATTTGGGTTGATGGATTCGCGATTATGATGATTGACGTGTTTATGGATATAGGCATGCGGTCGTGGCAAAGCAACAAAGCCATGTATATTGGTCAGGAGCTGTATGTAAGTATCCGATTATCGGGACGGACATGTGGACAAATAAGAGTAATGATCATATTAACAGTTACAGATGGTACCCTGATGAGCAGCCACCGCAGACTCCCTCGTTCCAACCTGTCCACCACCCAACCATGTTTTAGACTAGACGAGGCAAACCACCGTTATATTTTTGTCGAAAAAACATCGACTCATCAATTTCCACGTAACACCACTTCGACATAAGATTTTGCCAATTATCACGGTGATAAGCAATCGAAGTATCCCTACAACAGTATGCGAGTCATACACTCCTCGCGACGAAACTTGCACTTCATCTTGAATAAATCTATCACCAAATTGATAATAAAACCCGCCACAATCAAAAGTATTTTAACCAAGGAAAATTTATGGTTGAAGAATTAATAACCGATCCAAATTGAATACCTTTCGGACAATTTCATTGTCCGAACAGCGCCATTCAAAGTCATTTTCACGAACCAGATCTTTCCTAAACGCCAAATAGCAATGATTGCCACAATCACATCTGTAATTATTACTAATTAGGCCCAGTTTCGCTAAATATTCAATCGTGTTCCTCTAAGTAGCAGTTATTCAACAAACTTCAATAAATGGCACAGTCAATCGTTCTATTTCCCGATCATGTAGCACATTATGTTGCAGAATAATATTATATCTGTGTATTTTAGGTCGTGATCGCGTAGACACATTCTTAAACCTAAAACACTAGGTACTTTTAGTCATGCCAGTATGACCCTAAAATTCTTAATTTTTTTGTTATCACTATGACCTTGGGGGCTGCTGCCTCCGAACCCCCCCCCCCCGCCCTCGGACACCCTACTAAGCAATTTTCCCACTACTCCCTAGGGCTAATGCACATAATGTACATAACTTGAAGTAAGACTAAGGCTAAGGCATGGGATAAACTACCCACATTATCTCATTTTTGTTCTGCATCACAAATTCCAGGCACCATATCTTAATACTCCCTGCAACTACGAACCACGCCGATTCCACATTTTGTTGCGTCTGCTTCCATATATAACATTTCCAAACTTTATCCAAATCTGTTAATCCGTTCAGAAGCTACGACCATAAATGCAAAACATCAACATGCAAAGCTTTGCAAAATCGGCATCAACTTTGAAAGGGGTGTCTTCTGAGCCCCCTTTACCAGATAGGACCTCGAATCATGTGCCGTCGGAAAGAACGGAACAAATAGAGGGCAAGAGGGAAGGAATCTTAAGCGAAGCTTTGGCAGAAAAAAATGCAAAAAAGTCTCTAAATCCTAAAAAATCCCAGTCAAATAATGCTAAATAGCATCAAAGAGATTTATTCCTGAAAAGGGGCGATCTTGTTCTCGAAGAGACCTCTTTTGCGGCTGACAAATGATCGGGGGTCCAGTGACTATGAGGGCTATTCATGAAAAGTTGGTGGGATCCTTCCCTGATCCCCTCCCCGGCTCAGGAGGGCCAAAATTTTCACAATACAGGGGGGCTGTACTACTGCAACTGCAGGCACGATATCTGTCCGATAACCTTTTTTAGCGACTGATCAAAAGAGCAAAAATACCAATTTTGTGTCAAAATGACGTAGGTTATTGCAGTTGTTATGGCGTGATGATGACGGCTGTGCTTGGTTTAATCTTTGACAGTCCGTGTACCTATAAGCTATATATTATATAGTTGATATTTTCTTAACCTCGTCCAAACTGCACAGGGGCATCACAAGCTCTTCAAAAGTACAAGGGATCGGCAAAAATTAGAGGTGGCCGGGCGTTTACATTCATTTCATTATAACCCCATCGGTTAAAATTCTCACGTTTTTCAGTAAAAAGGTGGGAGGGGGACTGGTGCCACTGCCCATATCTCTTGTGACGCCCCGGAATCTACGGAATAGATTGCTAAAAGCAATATTGTCGACCAATATTTGAGTATATTTCGTTGTCATAATATATGGTTTTGGAATTGTTGCTTCTATTGAGGGTCAGGGTTTACCATGTATGTATTTTTTGATAACCGGATACTGTTGAATTCATCCCAGTGGATATGTATAGCTAAGAAATACGGGCGGGCTATATAGTTTCCGGATCAAAACACCCAAATGTTTACTGCTATCGTCTGTAACTTTTCAACGAATACTCTGAGCTCAATGTTCAGCCATGGATAAACATTGATATATATTAATTGAGTTTACTACTTATTCATTTCGTTTGATTAAATATTAGCCATTGCTTGATTTGGCTCGCAAATAATTAAAAGCAATATCACTATGCCCAGCGGTCCTACCACAGCAAGTTACAAGTTTAATGTAAGAGGCTTTTTAGAATTGCTCACCGCTCCGATAGTGTAATGATAGGACTGCTGCTCAGAAATGTTGCTATGTCTACGGTAATGCATCATTTACCTTAATATGTGTGTACCTAGGGCCGGATTCTGTCACAAAGCCAATTCCGGCCCGTGACAAGCAGACGTACCCAAATCCTGCCTTTCATAAATAAAATAATTAGCTAAGCTATTCTAGTATGTTTGTACTAATCGGAAGCGGCTATGTCTCAGGATTTAATAGCCGGGCCGGACTACCGAAAAAATATTTATTAGGTTCAGTTTAGCCGGTTGTATTACAGGGAAAATATTAAAGTCTAGGCCAAAAAAGGCAAGATTAGTAGTAATTAAACCAAGAGGCATAAATGCAGGTAAAGTAAATACGTCAGTATAGCTATTTTCAAAATTTTTGTTCAAGCGCCTTTTATAATCCAGCCTTGCAAGCTATTTAAAACACGCTCTTTCGTACAATAAAGTTATGCTATTGTAACTAGAAGGATGTTTTACGAATATATAACCATATGTATTACCAATTTCCAGTTTTTTGCAATTTTCCATAGTCGTCTGATATTTCTGGCTTTTAGAGCCGCTTCCGGCCCTTGTGACAATTTATCAGCCTCGTTTTACTGTTACCTAATATATTTGTGGGGCTGGCTCGGCCCAAAAAATGGCTAATCGCGGTTATTCAAGCATGGCTTTAGAGCCGCGGCAGAGTGTAACAAAATCCGACCCTGCCGCACACATCTTACGGTAAATGATCATAAAGGCAACTTACCAGTTAGCATGTTTAAGTAGGTGTTCAGATTTCTCTGAGTAAAATACGTTGTACTTTAACCACAAGCCAAGCCTAAAATTTTCACACATGCCACTTGTATCGGCCGATCTTCGAATAAATTGCGCTATGAGCAAAAGTATATAAGAATATAGTTCGAGTGCACTTTGCCTACACACAACGCTAGGCCTGGTAAATACCCTGGTCGAAGTATCAATTACAAAATTAAATGTTCACAGAGGAAGCATTTGAACAGCAATGATGAAGATATTCGGCATGGATTTCAGGATGTTGATCATGAAAAAATAATTCTAGTTTACCGCTATGCAGGAAATCATAATGAGTCCTTATGTATTGGATTGTGTTTAATTATCATGCTCGAAATACTTTTTTTGGCGTCACGGCACTGTTTATGTGGCGTTCCGGCTATATTGGCAAATTGATGTGATAATTTTGTCTACCGAACCCTTCAGAATCCTAACAGTACCAGTTAGATATATATTTAGTGTCTTCGATTTCAATAGATAGTGTAGTGTCAACAGTGGTATGGTGTACAGCATACTGCAAGATAAAAGTTTTGGCAAAGTTGTACGGTATCATCTACGCAATACTGCTGTTTGCACTCCATGAATGCGCTACCATCTGCGTTTTAAATGGCGTTCCAGAGATGATTAATAATTTTAGGATAATTAATAATCAATAATAATCTTAGGACGGACAAAACTTCCACATGTTGTGCCTTTGCAACGGAAGCTCCATATTAATATATTTCAACGTGTAATGATGTTTTGATTTTTAGATCAAAATATTTCAATTACAAAACCAAATGCAAAACGCTAGGAAGGCAATTACACGGCTCAGAGGACGGTCTAGAAATAGAACGAATCTTTTGAGAAGATTCCATGTCGATCGCCAACGGGTAAGCGACAACTCAACTAGCTAAAAGTTCGGCAGTACGCGATACCAGCTAAATTGCCATTTATGCGTATACACGGAATAGTACAACACGTCTTACATTTATTAAATTCGAGTGGAATGAGAGACTGAAGCGAGCTCATTCCATTGGCGAGCGAAGCGAGCGAGTGGAACAAGAATTTTCAATGTTGGCTCTGGAGAGGGGTTGAGGAGGTCTTGTCTGTGTGTGTATGTGTGTCTGTCGTACCTGGATCTCGATAACGGTTGGGCGCATTTTGATGCAATATAGCGCAATGGTCGATTCACGTGTAGTGACGGAGCCCGATTATTGAATTTTTCCCGTGGGAAAAGTTATGGGGCAAACTAATGTCATTTTGACCCATATTTCGGGCACCCTTCCAGTTTTTGCGACTTTTCTCAATAAGTAAACGAGGTATCCGCAAACTAATAGGCCTATTCCATGTAGCTTTACCAGGAATTTCCAATGATATATAACAAGTTTTTCAACTACTTCCCAATCTGGAGTCTATAAGCCTATAGTTGGCGCCAAATTTCATATTTGGTGAAAAGTCGCGGGAAATGCACCTAAATGTGTTTTTTGTTGCTTTTAGTGTCTTATATGGGGTTTTCTGGGCCAACAATCTCATTGCGAGTGTTGAAAATATTGCGTGGCAAATATTTTTCACACTTCTGCTTCATACTTGGTATGAAAAATGAGATTTTTCTCAAGAGTCGGGTTGAATTCTTTAACGTTCTTTTCACGGTCAATTTAGGGTTTTATTGAATTATTACATTGTTAGTTGATTGTTTTTGTACTCATTGTATGATGTTTTGTCTACTGCATACGTTGGCTATCAAAAGAGGCGGGCGTAACTATGACTCATCACTCACGGTTTATATAATGCTGCACCTGCGTACTGTGTGTAGGCTTTGTTTGTGTGTGTTTTCTACAGCAGACTTCAGGGGATTGTTCTCACCACTCGAATTCTGGCTCGCAAGCGAGCTTCACTAGAGTAGATACAATTGCTTTCGCAAACAAAAACACCTCTCATTTTAATATATATTTTTATATCTGTATTATATGTTGTGTGTCGATAGGAGTTGGATAGATGGATAGCCACCTAAGGATAAACCCCCAAACCATATTTACCGAACACCTCCGTGACCCAGCCAGGCGCGTAGCTAGGATTATCTGATGGGTGGAGACAGTGTTCTATTAAGATAAAGCTCCAGGTTGTATTTTCGTATGAGAGTTCCCGCAAAAAGTGGAATCAGTTAAAGTTTTCCTACAAAATATCATATACTATTACCAGCAAAGCGACAGTGCTATGCTATTGTAAGTGTGTCAAAACCAACAAAATATACGCACTCAAGCATTAGCTATTATGAACGTCCAAGCCGAGATTATTGGCAATGCAATTGACAAACTAAAAGTGTCATGTATCAGCTTATAAAGCAAAAAAATTGTCATCTGCAAATTATTTCATCAAAAATAGTTTTAAATGCAATAATCAAATTTAGTTGGTTGCGGAGAAACAGCCTGAGCTAGACAGCTTATGTTCCTACAGCGGAGCGTTTCGTACGAGAGACAGGATGTATATTAAACCATACTGACTTTTTGCTTTTGGTTGCAGCCAACATCTGATTTGGAGTAGAACGAGCCCTAATTTATTGTGTGTTCTTGTGAGTAAGTGCGTCTGCGCGTTTTGAGTCGTAACTTTTACCTTGAATTGTCTTGAAAAGTTTGAACCGCGGACGGTGGGATGAAAGCTAGGCAATTTGTTTCAAAGGATTTTCATGTAACTGAATCAGCAGGTCGTTTGCTTGTCACCAGCGGAGTGCGGTCGTTATTGGCAACGCCAGCTAGCCATCACGGCCAACTACGAATTTTGGATCGCTTTACCCTTTGTTAGTTGTCCTCTGACAATGCTATTTAACGTGCGGAGTCGATTAGCATATCAATCTGCCACGAGGTGTAGTGTACAAACGGGTGCTTCACACGGTCGAGACTGATCCTTTGATGTTGACAGGCACCGTTGTTTCGTTCCGATCATTTACTTCATATGGCCCTTGATAACACGGTTCAAGGGCAGTCTTGATTGCATCGTTGCGGACCAAAACGTGTCGTGTCAACTCGCTCGAGGCGAACCTGGGACTAGAGCGTGCTGTCATATTGGAGCGTTCAGACGCTTGATCGATGAAAACTGTCGTGGAAGAAAATCAAACTAGTTATGATTCGCCGCTGGTTCAGATTGGGTGAAGTAATGGTACGGCAAATGGATACACAATCCAAACACCAGCTGGCATGGCGTGAACCGGTTATTGTTTAATGCTGATCGTTTGCCAAGAAGGACCAATGGAGGAAAGGTTATACAGGTCAATTAACTACAGTGTGTGAGGAGCCCGGCTTTCAGCGCGTGATGGAATCGTTCGATAACATCATTGCATAACGTATGGTAGCTGCGAAACGACGATGCTCGATACCCAGCTGTTGTCATTACGGCCGATCGCAGGGATGGCTCAAACTGAGCACCTCGATCAGAAATAATTATGCGACGTAGTCCGAAACAGCTGGCCCGAACGGATGTCAGTGCAAAAATATCGAGAACTGGGATCGCCTCTGGAAATCGGAGTGAATTGTCACGAAATAGCGAAAGCCATCGCAAGGCATTAAGTGGGCTAACGCCATCAACATAGATTGTACGAAAGCGTCTGGTTGTTGGAATCGAGCCGACAAGAAGTTCCACTTTGCAGCTCTGGCAATCGATACATTTGCGACAGAACCGTTTGACTTTTTCAATGATAGCTGGCTAAATATAGTATTTCGAAACATCGTGCAGAGTAGCTTGCGATCCTAGATGCACCAGATCATATGTTATTTGAAATACTTGAAACCGGAGGAGTTGAGCTCGAGTTGCATGGCAGTACACAGTTTGACCCTTAATTAAACGAGACAAGATCTGCATCTACTCTTTGTTCTTTAGCCAAACCGTCATCGAATGATGTTAAAATTATGCACACCAGACGACACAAGGCATCAGCCACAATATTGTTGACACACGGGGCATGTTCGATATGGCAGCAAAACGCGGAAACGTATGATAACCGGCGCAACTGCTAGTTAGTCGGTCAACTATCGTGAAAGCGCTGACTACAAGACTATGGTCTGTCTGGATTGTGAACCTAGAACCACAGGGTCTCGAGAAGTGTTTCATGACTTTGTAAATCCGGGTTGCTGTCCATCGGACGCGGATTTGATGACAGCTTTGCTGAATAGAATGACATTGGTTTGATTTAATACTTCACCAACGGCAACGTTGGATGCATCGATCAACAGTTGAATATGAGCTTCGGGATTGGAAAATACCAATGTGACTGTTTTGATTGCGCCAACTTAAGTTGTAGGAAAACATTGATCGCAACTGGATTGCAAACTATGTTGAAATTGCTATTGCCAGTTCTACCGCGCAAACAAGGATAGCATAAGACAAACCTGTGAATAGCATTGGACAAACCTGTGTATAATTCTGCCAAACTAAGAAATTGACGAACACCTATGCGAGTTTCGAAGCGCTTGTATTCCATGATACCTCCACCTATTCACGAATAGTCCAAACACCCATTTTTTCGACTTGGGCTTCCTTAAAATTGTCTTTGTTACAGAATAAAACACACTTGTCTCGGCGCAAACGAAGACCGTGTTTATCGCCCTTGCTTTTATAATTGATCGAAGACGTTGGAGATGCTGGACCCAATTGTTTTGGGCTACTAGGATATCGTCCAGATACACCCTGACAAACATGCAAATGGAGAAAAAACAGAGCCCATGAGTCGCTGAAAGTTCAAGCTTCTTGCGGAAATCAAGGAACGTACTAAGGAAAAGCATTAACACAAAAGGGGTTCTTACCGTGGTCTTCGGATCATAGTAACTATCGATCAGAATTTAACTGTAAGCACAGACGAGGTCCAGAAGGAAGTTACGACCCGTTAATTGTCTAACAGTGTCGTGTATCAGCTTATAAAGGCAAAACTGGCCATATACAAATTACATTATCAAAAACAGTTATCAATTCAGTATTCACATTTCTCTAGTTTGCTAAGAAACAACATGAGCTATCCAGTTTTAAACGTCGTACACTCTCACCCTTAGCAAGGCTTATCCAATTCTTTCTGCAGGCGTGAAAAGAAAACTTTAGCTGATACAACATTAAAACTATAAACAATGCTGCATACGGTACCTATGTAGTTTTGAGATGTTATTACAGCAATTGCAGTCGCGGATAGCATTTTTGAGCACAAGCGTCCATTACTCCAGCATAGATTGTCTCCGCAGTTCGGTTGGTGGAGACATCTCGCTATGTGCTCGGAACCATAATTACGTAATAGAGAACAAAATGAATGAAGACGGCAGAGAAAAATGCTTATAAAAACAAATAGGACAGATACGTATATATTTTTTAAATTAAAAAATATAAAAATCAAGGCATGAACGTGGACAAAATTAGGTATATAAATTGATTGTGACGTTTGCAATGAGTGAATCGGCTCCTATAGACACTGATTTTGGAGTTCTATCAATGCTAAGAATCTCAAAAGCGAGAGACAATCTGAAATTCATTCATGTCTCCTTCCTTGGTTACGCCATTGGACCCAACACCGCTTCTGCGCCCCTGGCGCTCAAGCCGCGCAAATTTTTGCAATTATAAGCAAAATTTCAAAACTTTTAAGAAAAAGTTTATGTAAACGGGGAAAATTATGAAGAAAAACTGTGAAACTTAAAGCAAATCTTTGGTAATCCTTAGCCTACCCTCATAAGTCGACTGATATTGTACATCTATTGTATATATGCTGTCCCCATGTTCGCTAAAGGCATTTTTGTATGAACAGAATACAATAATTGTTAGATAGTTCATGAACCTTGTTTATTTATCATTGTCCATTTAAGAAAACAATTGTGAATGCTATTGCACAGAGTCGGTATAGTCACGTAACGCTACTCCTAACATATGATGCAGTCTTCAGTATATATATTTTCGTGTTTAAAAGCTTTGGATAAAAAGGCGTAGTAGATTTCAGTAAACCGAATACAACATCATTCCAGTCGAAAGATTTCGACACTCATGGGTTATTGGAGAACCGAAGAATGAAAATAAAATAGAAATGAAAAAGAAACATACACTGCTTAATGTTTTAGTATAAACTTAATATTAAATTACTCCATTAAGTTAATGCTGCGTTTAATATATATCATTAGGAATATTAAACTGATTTTAACAAACTAGAGACGACTGCTTCCCATAGCATCGACTGTCTTCAGTAATGCGAGAAGTACGATAAGATGTGTGCATAGATATGGCAAAGGAAAAATGGATCAATTTCGGTTCTCGATTTAAAATGAGTTCGTTTTAAATTTAGTTCCTGAAAGATGAAACAAAATTTTAGTCATTTTAAAACAGAATTTTTAAATCGACTCGTTTAAGTCGACTCGTCTTAAAACGTCCGGTTTTGCCACGATCCGTTTTAAATCGGCTATTGGCGTGAGTTTTAAAATATGTTTTATGCAAAGCATAATACATTTATTGCTAATCTGGTTAATGTGAACGGCTGGTTTTAACTTGACAGTGGCAACTCGATTAAAACTCATTTAATTTAAAGTGGAATCGAATCGAATGAAATCCGCAAATGGAAAATTAAAATTTTAAATATTAAAAAAATGGATTTTTGTTTAGGAAAATTAAATCGTATCGAGGCGAATCGAATCGAATAATCATAAACGTAATTTTAAAACGAGAAATGAAATTAATTTCAGATTTCACCCTATCATATCGCTGCACACATCATCGTAGTTCCCGTATAACGTAGTCTAAATAGGAATAATATATATTAATGAAAATAAATTATCAATAAAATTAAATAACAAACCAGAAAATTGTCGCTCATATTCTTTTTTTCTATATATTGGGAAATAAATATTAATGGTTGAGTTTGTACCTTAGGTAACTATATCGATTAATTATTACGGCCAATATATTATTAGTTTGTAAATTACAGCTGATAAACTACTACGAGTTTTGCCATATTTACACCGGATAGCTGTCTGCAAGGGGTTTAAACTTTTGCGACAGTAAAGATGACATTTGGTAACATTGCGCAGCTTCCATTCGCAATACGCTTGTAATCCACGTTAATATATTAAGCTCATTGGTGGGCCGAATTTTCGAGTTTTGACTAAAAATCTTGGTCGAACAAGAGAAGCTACGCAAGTCCCAGAAGTGTCAAAAGAGGTGTGTTAAGGCCTTTTCCGATTGGTCCGCGGAATGAACATTAATAACCCACACTGAGGCTGAAACATTCACCCACTCAGAGGTTAAGGTTTCTTTCCACTATTCCTTATTTTGATCTCACTAAAAAGTTGGTTTAATTATAGCTTGTTTTTGGGATAAATCTTAGCGCTTTGGCGCTCACTAAGATCCGACCATCGCGACATGTTTAATGTCGGACACTCAACGACGCCGGGCTAGATATATCGAACAAAATAGCGGTTTCCCTTTAGTTTGAATACTTTGCATCTCTCGCATTCGAACACCCCAATGATGCCTTTCAAAACTGTACGTATAGGTAGGTAAGCGGTATGCGTTTGATATGTATATCATAGAGCAAATATGTGATCGCAGATTGATGACCAACCAGATAAACTGTATCCCTAAATACAAGACAAGCCTCTTTTTTTCATGGTTGTTATCAAATTAAAGCAATCGTGAATCAATTTGATACACTGGTCCAGCGAACAACAACATAATTATTCAGCTACATTGGCATAAAAGTGGATATACATTGAAAATAGGAGAAACCATGCGATAGAACGCACATTGAAAACTAAAAGTTTATATGTCACGGATGTGGTTCAAGCGATAGTAGCTTTTTTAACGGTAACAACCAACATCACGAGCAGAGCAGTCGAGAGGGCGCCAAATTTGTTAGGTTGTTGAGGATTGGCGACCGGTAACGGAAAAACTAGAGGTCTATTGCATTCGGACCAGTATGCAATGTGGGGACACTATATGAATGTAACCCTGGCGGTAAATAAGATAATTATGCATTGAAACGGTCATACCAAATACACATCTTCTAAATAGCGTAGTGCCTAGGGTGCAGGGTTCTAAGCCAAACAACCCAGGTTCAATTCGCGGCTGCTTCAAAGGTTTGTTCAACATAGTATGAAACATACATTAATTCACGCTGAGAAAGAATTGGGAGTCGCACGTTGCCACCACATGTTGGTCTGTTAATTTTGTGCAACACGATCTTTTATCTGGTCTATACATATGGAGGATACTAATAGCCAGGTGTTTTAGGTATGCAGTACTTAATACGATCTTTCGACAACACAACACTAAAAGTCTGCTGTGATCGGTATAAAATTCATTTCACCAGCAGCTATATATTGAACCATGTGACATTTGGCTTTGGAAGTAGCACGCGGTTTGACCTACTGTTAATAACGTGACCCACGATCCACGCCAGTCGACACGCGAGACACCGTGACCCACCAATCAAAGAGACCACATGATCCACGAACGACCCACTCACCAACCCTACATTTCTGGTCGCAAAACAAAATATTTAACACCATTGGTGGTTATTCTTGCAAATGGAGAATTGCTCGGTACTCGGGGTTGTGCTAAATATTTTGCGATTACTTTCGGAAACCTGCGGGTACCTCCACGCTCAACATTTGAGCCCGCCCGGCCCTCTGGTACCCGCCGGTACTAGTACCCGCGCACAGCTCTAGGACAACAAAGTAATGTCGAACGAGTAAGTGACTATTCAACCAGCTAAACTTAAGTTACATGACATTTGATATCATATCGCCTAAGTTGTCAATTCTGCGCATATAAACATGATCCCACATAACTTGCATACAATCAACTCCCAAAATGTGGATACAAATCTAAACCGGAATAACGATGCTTCGCTTAGACGGTTGAGTCAAGTGTTAGTTTTAATTACGTACAAAACATAAGCATACACTCATGGCAAACAGTAACTAACTTGACTAAGACATAATCACACACCTAGTCTAAATATCCCGGCCCCAAAAATGCTTTTATACTTTTAAATTTGTCCTTTTCCCTTCATGATTTACTAATATTTATGTTTTTCTTTCAACCTAGTCTAAATATCCCGGCCCCAAAAATGCTTTTATGCTTTTAAATTTGTCCTTTTCCCTTCATAATTTACTAATATTTATGTTTTTCTTTCAACCTAGTCTAAATATCCCGGCCCCAAAAATGCTTTTATGCTTTTAAATTTGTCCTTTTCCCTTCATAATTTACTAATATTGATATATGTTTTTCTTTCAATTTGTAATTTTATTTTTTATACGTGCGCATAACAATGGTTTCATATGTGCGCATTTTGCGAAATTTAGCAAAGATTAGATAAAATTAGATAAAAATTTTTAAACGAAAATTAGATAAAAATTGAGTAAAATTTGGTTGAAAATTTAAGAAAATAGGGGACAATTAGCAAAAACAAGGAAAATTTTACAAAATGTATGAGTTTCTCTAAAATTCCTATAATTTACCCACGATTTACTCCCCCTTCCGCGAACCTAATACCCATAAAATGTGGAGTACCTCGCGCGCCTACACTTTATTCCGAAACCAAACACCAAACCTGAAATCGGATAAAGACAATAGTATCCACCTATATCTTGCACCAAATACATCTAAATAGTTCAAAGCCATAAATTAAAGAAAAACAATACACAAATTTATGCTGAAAAGACGGTGGGCCCCTTCTCTGATTTTTCATCCTCAGCCCAATCAGGGCCCAAATTTTGGCCCAAATAATTTGTCTAGTTTATTGCGTAGCTTCGACGAAAATGAGAAAATATTGACAATATAGCACCTTTGCGTACATAGAGATAAACAAACTGTCTAGATTTAATTCGAATTCCAGCAGACAGTGCAGATTTTAGTAACAACAGTAATACCTACTCGATTGTGACTGAAAATTCGTTCGTTTCTTTTGCTCCATTATGCATTTGACAAAGAGGTTATTGCTAGATTATATGCCTGCGGTGAAGTATCTCATATCATATCTTATGGCATTTGTAGCCTAACTTAGCGTAGCATAGCATAGCAAAATTTTTATACCATAACTTTAGTGCTACTACCTTATGCGCGATAACAACAAAATTAGTCTTGATTTGGTCCAAAAATGGTTTTTTTCGATCACTGCTCTTGAAAACGTAGACATGCAGATAAATTCGTTTACAGCTATATATTGATGTTTAAGCGTAATGAGTGGTACAGAAACTACGGATATCCGCTCATCCGTGTCTTAGCTATAACCATTGTCACTAGTATCTCGCATGCGAGGCTGCAACGGAGCGAGAGTGGTTTCATTTTTAAGTTATCATTTTGTGTAATTACTTGTAACATGCTGTGTTTGATGTATATACCACCCGAAAACCTCTGGCAGATTAACAAATTGAAAAACCTAAAACCTTGTGACCCTAAGCCATCGAAAACAAGTGACAACTGACAAGTATTTATGCTGGTCTCTAGACAACCAAGCCATCGTGTGTAGCATACCGAGACCCTAGGTATAGATGATGCTTGATGCCCTGTACGCAATATATAAGCAAAATACTGAAGACGGACTATATTCTGAAATCCAGGTTCATTGACCCTAAACATATTAAAAACCTTTGAAAATGCAGGAAATAGCGCTGGTTTCTTATATCCAAACCATTGTATGTATCATACCAAAAAACCTCTATGTAGACTATTTTTGATGCCATGTGCCAAGCTACTGAATACCGACTACATTCTGGAAATCGGGTTCATTTAACCTAAACTCAATGAAAACGTCTGAATAGACATGAAACAATCGTGCTGGACCATAGATAACCAAACCATCGCTTTCGGCCTACCGAAAAACCAATATAGGAAGTTCTTAATGCTCTTCACGTCATACGTAACAAAACAACAGAAAACATTCGTCAACAATAAAACCCTTGAAACTCCATGGAAAAATATAATGTAATCAAGTTGAAGTTAGACTCTAGATAGCAAAATCATCGTACTCTACCGAGCGCACAATTGTAAATGCGTAATAATAATGCCGAAATTTGAAAAATCTGTATTTTTGATAAAGGGCCAATGCACCATATTCGGGCTAGCAGTGGCCCAGAAAGTGGTCCCACAAAAAAGTTGTGGTGAGCAAAGTTGTATATCGATGAGTTGATTCTGTATAGTCCGTTTTCGATGGTTGCCTGTGGCGAGATATTGACTTCGAAACACTGGTAGCCGTAAGACAAGATTCGGCAAGGGAACTTTTAAATACTTGCTTTTGCCATTTGACCCAGAAACTTGTTATTGTCGTAATTATTTGCGTTCAACTAAATGGCACATCGTCATCACTTTTGCCATCGAACAAAAATTTTATCGAAATCCATCCATCGATATATAAGTTGTGTCACAGCGACATGCAAAAAGCGAAATTATCACGAATCTTCGCTAGCTACGTTTCAATAATTAATTTTGCAGTAACCACGACACAAGATAATACATGTTGCGGCAGAATAATTTTATTGAGAAAGAAATGAAAGAAATTTTTAACGTTTTCCCTTTGGTAGAAAATTTTTTGAAGAATTTATTTGTAGCATACAGTAAAACATTATAAAGCCCATTATTATATTTACATATATAAAAAATTTGTATATACACAGTAAACAGAGCGTTAAAAATCGCAAATACGCCCAAAGACAGTACAAAGATTTAGTGGTTGCAATTACCTATTGGATAAACCTAGCAGTGATAACAAACATCTATGTATCAATATATTATTACCCGATGGATATTTGTATTTATAGTTAAAAATATATAATCAATAAAGTCAAACAGAGAAAATGGCATCTTGTTGCAGAAATAGTTCACGAATATATTGAGAAATTCGGGGAAATTTTAATTGTTCAACAATATGGATTTATTGATCAAAAATGGTATGAATTGTTTGAAAAAGGGTTGGAGCGCTTGAAAATATAATAAGAAAACGCAAAATTCGAGTTATGTAGTTCTCAAAAGTGTAAGGTGTCAAAACTAATTACCACTAAGAAAATGATTTATTCGGAATTAAAAATTTACAAATCATAAATTTCAAAATGTGTATTCTTATTTAAAAGATAACATGTGTCAAAACGAACAACCACTTAAAAATTATAATGGAACTAAACACTTTGGAATTAAAAGTTGACAATTCAAGAATTTCGAATTGTGCAGACCTTAAAGACGGGTGTAACGCATGCCGATCTTTGTACATGTAGGCAGTAGATTCAAGTTTGTGCTGTTAGTGTAATACCAAATAGCACATGGTATATCTACGTAACTGCGAAATAAGATACAGACAATAACTATATTTAGGTTTATTTAAGCGCTTTAAGTGCAATTATATAACATCTTTCATCTTCAGTGATAGAGGAGTTGGCATGAAAGTACTCAGCAATAGAATCGCAATGAACGGCTCTTGGTGTGACAAAATTTGTTCAAAACGCATACAGAAATTGCAGATAATACTATGTCACATGACCTTTCCGGCCCGTTACGAGTGATTCAGCAGGTATCTGGTCTCAAATTTGCATAAGGACGCTTAATTTGATAGCAAAACCAAGCTAGGACATTGCCAAGGAAATTTTGTAGCAAGATGAAAGCACCTAAATGTGGGAGGCCGAAATTCAGTTCACTACGGAGTGATGTGTCGCATGGTGCCACTGTCATAGTCATATCATAGTGTCGCTTATTAACTTTCTTGCTAATTTGCTTATCAATGTTTTGCTTACTAACACTTAATGCTTATTTTGTTTATTACCTTTCATCGTATATGTATCTGTCGCGCTTTGCAATTGCATGTGCCATTCTATGTTGTCTCATGTGCTTTATTGGTATTTCGTGAAACTGTAGAAGATATCAAGGGGACTTGTCAGGGCTCTGAAATCAGCATTGAAAGTCCTTTAAGATCTCTCGGAACCTCGTCGGAGCTCGACCTGTTGCCCTCATAACACTGCGGCTTCAAAATTGTGACCGTCCGGGAATAGGTGGCCACCGATTGTTTAAACTAGACCATTAGCTTAGTAGTAATTGCGAACAAGAGTATCAAATTTACTTAGGCTAAGCAATACACGTCGCGTCGCGAATAATACATATAGCCATGGTCACGAAAGCAACAGAAAGTTGCAAGTCTAAATCAACGGAACACTAAGGGTACGGTAGTTACGATTATGCGGAAATGGCGGTCCCGGGCTCGTTTGTCGGCCCGTAGCCGCTTAATGGTTTATATTTCGGGGAAACGACCCGAGTACTTTCCGACAGAAATTTTCCCGGACTCCGTGACGGGATCAAAATGTTTCGAATCGCACGAGGATTTAACCTTAAAAGTAAGGAACAAACACTCTAAAATTGAACCTGCAGCTGTTACTTACGCTAAGTTTGGCTGTTGATAGTGGCTCGTGATAGGTATATTTTATATATGTATGTATATACCTAATTTTAACGCCCCTCTGTTTCTTTTCTCGCCCCATCGAAGGAATCTTCTATTTTGCCTCTCCCGCGTCAACCCCAATTCCCGACATCCCGGTGTCCAATTAGTAGTTTCAGCCGATTTTGTGACATCATCGCTTTTGCGATCTATTACGTTTGCGAACAAGGCCGCCCTTGATGGCACCGACCAGCCTGCCGAACAGGCTATATCACCGGATAACTAAAGAACGCCATCGGGTCTAATCGGGTCATGTAGTCTACCTGTGGTCAGTGACTGCAACTTTCGTCTTCACGTCATAAGTGTCCAAAATCGTTCGATCACCAGCATCGTAAGTCTTCTCCCTTCTTATCGTAGTGCCATCGACGTGAGTTCTATACACCATTATGTAGCCGCCCATCGAGGAATCTAATGAGCCCAAGCGGGTCTTGATCGGCTCAGTCAATGTGCCATTATCAGTTATCTAAACAAAACTATGTAGCTAAGCAAAACAGTTATCAGTTCTTACAGTCAGTGGATCGAGATATCAATTATCTTTCGTGCTTTTTGTGCAGCAAATTCGTCCATTAGATTATCGTAGTCTAATTGATTTGCAATATTGTGTTCAATCGATGTGGTGGCCATAGCACTGAGACGATCTTGGTTCATTGTGGAACGTAGATAGCTTTTTATGTGTTTAAGCTTGGAAAAAAGGCTGCGGTGCGAAGGATGTTGATTCGGTATCAACTGGTGGTGTATTGGCTGTCGCAGAAGGAGTGGGGGCAAATATAGTGTCAATACGTTTTGTCTTAGCGGCCACCTCCTGATCGCGAATCGATTTCTCCTTCCGAATTTTGCGCTTTTGGGAACCGCTCATATAAGATCGTTTATCAGACATAATTGCGGAAAATTTAGTAGGCTGATAATATTAATGAATTGCTGAAAATACATAAATTACATAAATATATATATGTATATATATTATAAATATATATAACGGGGCCCCGTAGGTCGGTTTGGGGGGGGCGGAGTTGCTAGCGCCGGCCCTGCAGCCCCCAGTGTTGTGTTTAACCCCCGTTGTGTTTGTTTGGTGTCATTCGATCCCGTCCTTCGTCCTGGGACCGAATTTAACCCTGGTCCACCAAAATTCCAGGGAATCCTGCGACCCAGCCTCCAGATGCCCTGCGCTTCTTTCCTTTATTTTCGATTGCTTTCTCTCTATTCGACTTTTTTGATCGCTGTTGGTTGTTGTCTGTCGACTGCTTTTGTTTTAGTCGCACTTCCTCCACGACCTTTGGCCATTTCTTTGTCCTCTCTTGTGTGTCGTCTCAAATTCTCTCTGTCTGCGATATGTTGATCGGCTCACTCTCTCCCGAGCGATTCTCTCCAATTAATATTTTATAATTAATATTATTAATAATAGTTAAGTATATTGCACGTTGTTAGACTAACATATAAACATCACTTTATACATTCAGATAGGCAAAAGAGAGACAAATTCTTTTTTAATCTGTAAGTTTTATGAATTCTCAGACACATGTAAGTACATATTGATTTAGAGGTAAGAGGGGTAGATTCGAAGCCCGGCTGCGATCTCTGCGAGCCTTGGGTGCGAGTGTTATTCTGGTGGATGGTCCCCAAGGGGGTGTCCCGTCCCCGACTCAAGTTTGGGCCCCGTCTGGTGGTCTGTTCTCCCCCTGGAGCTGTTTCAAAATGGCACATATTTCATGAAATTTTTAATAAAGATAAATACAAATCGGTAGACAAACACAACAACGTGCAATGTTTGCACGGGAATACATTAAAACCATATGAAATATTTGGGATTCAACGGCACAATCTGATAGATATCCTAATAAACGAATAACGCCATACAGAGAGGTTAACGTGCAATGTTTGCACGTTTACCTGTGCGATTCATAGCAAATTCCTCAGTGAAAATGAGGTCCGGGTTCAAGTCGCGCGGCGAAATTAAAGCGATTTTCGTGAAACAATACTCTTTAATGTCTCATTATTAGGATTTTATCTAAATATTCTTTGATTCTTGTGGGAAACGTCTTCTTGCAGACTTGTTTTCTAATAGACTGTTTGGCTTAAATAATAGCAGACCGTATGAATAGAGAGGCAGATGGTCGTTTTATAGCTGGACGCAAATTAGAGAAATTCGAACTTTGTAGACATCTTTGGATTGAATTATCGTGCTCATCTGAGACAAATTAGTGGTATTTTAGGCTAGCGTACTTCTTTATTTGACATCTTCTGAAATGTCTCGACTTGTGGTATGTAGTGGGATCAATGAAGTTCGTAGCGATATTAGTTTGTTGAACTCGACCGAATTTTAACCGACTGCTTTGGTAAGTTCAGTATGCATAGGATAGCCTTTGCTCCAGACAGGATGATGCTGGAGAACAATGAGTTTGAATTTAAATTTCGACCCATATCTGCAGGTGCAGATCTCTTTGGGTCGCGCCGCCGTTGGTTTGCGATAGGGCGAGAAAAGATGTAAACAACGAAAATTCCCGATTGGTTATCAAGCACTGTTTTGGAAGCCACGACTCCAATAAAGTCGACCGTGATTGGAAGGCGAGGAAACGTTGCATTTAAATATGGACAAGATTTCTCGAGGCTGGGCGTACCGCCCTGAATACTCGAATCAGTTCTACTTCGGAATTCGGTCGACTTTACTGACTGGCTCCGACGCATGGATTTGTTTTATGTTCAACGTGTTTTTCTTTTCTTCACATATATCGTGTTTGGCTCGATGATGGGTTTACTTAGTAACCAGGTTCAGCTAAGGCTGTCAATAAATTTTGGGCGTATAAGTGTGGGAGTGGTATTAAGAATGTGGGCCTCTTCTCTCCAGGAGTGATAAAACTTAGGTGGTATCTAGGTTTAACAATGGCTCAATGAACCAATGAACCAATAAATTTCATAGGTGAAAGTAGCTAGTGGCCTCCTCCTCCGAGTTGACTTACCGTCCGACTTGGGGCAGACCCACCCAGCCCCGATTTGCTACACTACAATGCTGTCTGGAAATTATTTTGAACTGTCGAGTTCTGATATGTGTGACTATGAGATCGATCGCTGAAGCCCTTCTGGCTCCCCGCGGTCTTAGGTAGAACACGAAATAACCTTTTCGGATAAAACAGATCCACGCTTTACATGACTTATTGAGCTGAGTTAGGCATTGAGAATTTTCCATTGAGTTGACCGCGGTTACAAATTTTGGTATGAGCAAGGTCGATCGAAATAGGATCTGGTTGTGGTATTGTTCGTTTTGTTAGGTTTTCCAATGTTACTAGCTTAGTGGACTGTTCGGCGCTCATGCCGCTCTTGAGATCGAACGGATTTGAGATGTATGATGGAGGTCGTGCTCCTTTGCGGGCTCACAAGTCCCGTGAGGGTGTCGAAGTTTTGTCATTTTTACGATGAGTAAGTAAATTTAAACAACAAAAGACGAACAAATTTCTAGGACTGGAATCACTTGAGTATAACGGCCATCGACTCTAATAGGACGTGCTCATGTCTCATTTTGTTCTGCTGGCTTTTGCATTTACTTGATTTTTATATATACTTACATTGTCTTTGATATGGCATAATACACGCATCTTAATATGCAGTAAACAAGGCCCGCTACTCCCGGCAGTATAACACAAGAGAATATCCAACGTGAAACCCTTACGAGGGTGAGTAAAATTTCCCGCAGCCTTTTTGCTAAAGTAATACTGACCGATAGGTAGAGCCCCAATGCTCCAACCCTGATCGTAACACTTGGGCCATGCAGTATGTTGAGTGTCAGGGCACACTGTGTTGTATGTGTGCAACGCTCGTGAAGTGCGTCCGGATATCGCAAGCCATTGTTTGCTTCACGAATTAAGAGGATTTTGCTAAGATATTGAATAGCATTGAGCATACATGGCGGCGGTCGGTCACGCAAGGGGGGGGGTAGAGGCCCCCCACCAGGGGGGGTCGCGAGGCCATCCCAGGAGGGTAACCCCCCTGGCCGGCCAAATTCTCCTAGGGGGGTTGTTCGTGAGGACCTTTTTCGGTCCTAGCAGCCATATTTTTATTTAGCAGCCAACAGATTCACCAAACAAAACCACACTTTTCGGCCTCGCGGGGGGGTCCGGACCTCAGGGGGGTTACCCCCCTACCGCCCCACGCCGAAATGTATGGCATTGAGCAATCACGTCATGGCGGTTTATATTTTGATAGCAGGTTAAGTATTAGGGACCAAATCGAGTTTCTGAAGCGGAACCAAGGGACGGCTGGCATAAGATCCGAATCACGTAAACAAAATCGGAGATATGTACTCATTTAAGCTACCTGAACCCTGCCCGGTGCCTAACCGATAGAACGAGACTGGCAACGGTGAACAGAAATAGGGAGCGTATTAGCTGGCGACTGCGAACCTGAAGTACCTGGGTTGACACGAGTGTCTAATGCCTGTTCTAGCTTTTGTCAGCTGCACATTCAAATTTCTAGGCTAGCGTTAACAAGGGTTTTGCGTTTGAATTTATTAGGATAGACTAAGTGCACAATTGTGCGTGCTCCGCGTCTGAATTCTTCATGCTGACCCCGTGACGCCTTATAAGGAGTTTTGGTCATGAACTTATTTCTGGTGCGAGCCTCGCCCCCTTGAGGCACTAAGGCTAGAGCCATGCCCTAACGTTCAGAAAATTCAGCCGTGCTCTTGAAACAAAGTCGACCAGTATCAGTATTACCCTGTCATCACCCGTTGCCACTTCGTTAGACACAGCAGTATCAACTTTATCTTGGTTCCTGCGAACTTCAGTTCACGAACATGCGCTCGAGTGGCAAGATGTGGCATCTAGGACCAATAAATGATTCGTGATAGGGGCTAGGCGTTGTCAATAGTGTCGCTTATGTAAGGGGTAAACGCGCCCTCAATGCCTAACATATAGTCCAACTGTAGGACCGTCACCATCACCCATCAACACCCTTATGGAGACAAAATCGTCGGATAGGAGACCGGCAAAATGGTATAAAACTCGCGCCTCACCGAGGATTGCCGTCGTAAAAGTAAGTGGGGGCGACCCCTTAAAGTGTTCGAAATCTCGCGCCCGGCGACTATGATCTAGTTCATGATGTATTCTAACCGCAAAACAAGTTTCACCGCCATATAGCCATAATTCGCAGATTTTTGTGGGGGGCAGGCCTACTTTTACTCGGAATAAGATCATTCCATTGCGAGTACGTCTTTAGGTTTCAATAAAGCCATACGAAGGACTATTCCAAAACCATATTAGGAACTCGGCACGGAGACGGGGTAAAAGTCCCCAGTCGACGTGACGGAATTCGATGGTATCGCCCGTGCGATGGGAGAATGCAAATGAGTAGCTGATGCTGGCAGTGTAGACCTACTAAATGGTGCTTTCATAGACAAATCACAGTTCATGTATGTAGCGCGCATCTTAAATTCGATAGCGGCCCATCCCGATCAAAGTATCGAGTTATCGCTTCTCTGTAACCGACATCAGTCATATCTCATATATGCTTGGTCAGCCGCTGGAATAGCAACTGGTGAAATATGATATAGGACTCGTACCTACGGCGGGACGGTTAGGAGACTTCGTTAGGAGCGACATGTGTAAACTAGTGAGTTAAGGGAGTATACCGGACTAATTTGCTGTTTGTAACCTTGTTTTGAGCTGTACTGTGTTCTATTTGACATCCTCAATCATGAATCTATTTGCACCATAACTGGTTAATTTAACATAACCATGCATCGCTTTATATTACATTTGATTTAATGTCCATAACCATGTATTACCGTATAACACATTTGATATCCTGTTGGTAGTCGTGCATTGATTTGAACTATGCTTGATTTAGCACTCGTATGTTAAGATGTACCATGATCGAATCAATAGCTTAAGCATGACGCTTTATATCCCCTTTCAGCCGCGCATGGTGCTTGTCGTGGACCTCCTTATTTCCTGCTCCAACCGCTAACATCCAGTAGTATCATTTTCTCGGGAAGACTTTCCCCGTCCGTTCCCCCTTCATAGTGGTAATGCCGCGCGTCAATGGAGCGAATTTCGAAGCACGCCAGAGAACATTGCATGACCCATAGCCGAAGCAATTACCCCTTACATTGGGTGTCGCAGGGATGATAATTACTGACCGGGCATTTTTCTGGATCACGCTCGCTCGTGTCACCACTTCCCCATTTGAATATTGTCTATCATGTAAAAGCCTTGTTTGGATACCGTTGCCTATAACCTGCGTTGTCGCATGTCTTGTAACCATATGGCTTTTGCTTCGTATCTTGTACATAGACTCGAATAAAAGTTTGAAAATCTTAAAATGTCTCCCGTGTTATTTCCTAGGGAAGCGGTATACGTTTGACACGTCAGGTCCATGCGGACTGGCCAGCCGTACACGCCACGGCCTGTGAACGAGAATGTCCCAGGCTTTGACGTGTGGGGTTCGCCTTCAATATTGATATAATAATCGAGAGAGAGAGAGTGCGAGAGGAGCCCACGAAGCGAACAAGGGAAATCACTCACTGAAATAACACACGCGAAGTGCGATAAAATTCACTTGGCGATACACAGCGGCTAAAGCAAACAATTCCGTTCGATAAACCAATGCCCAGAGCGTCCGGCGGTAAACTCTCAGGGATTGTCGGAACCCTGTGGGCGTCACATAAGTTACAACCAACGGGCAGGCTCGAATAAATAACCCATCAGATTGACTATAAAATTTACACACCTTTTTCAACGCTCGTGCGAGCTCATTTCTAAATTAAGCAGAATTAAACAACTTCCAGACGAGCTTAGAATAGGCAACCTCGGTTTGGCATTATGACCTGTGAGCAGGTTTTGGTGTCAACCTTCCTGGGGACCGCAGTAATCATACCAGAAACTAAACACGTGCGCATCCAATCGAGCGGGGTCCGAACACACCTCGTGAAGCGCGTCTGCGACTTGTTAAGCTCCATACCTTCTTGGGTCTGACCAGGAATATTGTCAAAATTTAAAAATTAACGGTCCACGCTGGAGGCTATGATAGCTGATAGCCGGGTCGTATGGGAATGTGTTAGGAAGTTGCGGCATGCAGCTGCGTACCGTTATTACACTACATTTAGTCCAAATTTTACATTCACATATATACTCGTTTAAATCTGATATATCTTAAGGAAAGGAATACGAAATGCAATGTGTTTTGACAAGGCATAATATGATCTATCAGCAGATAACTGAAATATATCGTTAGAAGTAAAATATCAAAGTAGCATTTTGTATATGTACCAATAAAAAGACAAATCAAAATGGCAGAACAGTCACCCACGACGTATTGACATTTTCTTAATACACTGAAGAGGATCAAAACAAAATTAAATATTATTTCTGATTTTTTGCCAGGTGCTCGTGTTATCCATAAAGATGCCAAACCTGATTCCAGCCATAGCTGGACTTCATGATACCCTATAATATTCAGTTTCGTTTTGTTTTCCTTTTGTTTTAGTGACAATAATTGCAGTCCAATTTTCGCAAAAGTTGAGAGTTCGCCGACCAAGATGCCACTGTATATTGTGTCTATTATAATGCATTAAAACATACCTGCCATTCGCCGGCTAAATTCCTCAGAAATTCACCCAATCTATGGATTTCGGTATTTCTAACTACGAGCGGGCATTTTAATTGTCATATTAAGTTGCTGAAGCACTGGTACTGTCCATACAAATGTTTTCTAAGACAAATATACTCACGGCCATGTACAGAACCAATTTTCACAATGGTTCTGCGTCTGAGACACAACATGCCGGTCTGGAGCATGTAGATGTTGACTTAGCACTATAGGATAAATATGATGATGGCAAAAATCTTCTTTGTCGTTGGATTCATGAGAAATGAAATCCTTCTTGATAACCTTTTATTCTTCATCTTCTCAACTTCTTGTTAAAAAATTTGTTTCTTATTCAGTTCAGAATCACCGCTTTGCTCCCAGTAGATGATGTCAGCATTTAAATACTAATGGAGTTTTATTTCACTCAACAAAGCACAAACGTCGGCCGCGACCATTTTTAACGGTACCTGCAAAATACTATTCCAGGCTGCAGACCATACATGCTTATAGGTGGTTGTATGGTGGTAACCCCCTCAACGAGGCTCGGACCCGCCTTCAGCGCGGCACACTGATCCCCCGACATTGTGTCCGAACCCCTTAGGAACGCCGCAGGCGCCGAAGAGTCCGCACACTGTCTCTTCCCCGCAACGCCGACGGTGCCCCAGTTCTCCTGGTTCTTCGAGGAGCCGGGTTCTTTCTCTTGGTCCTCATACCTCGAGCATGTATGTATGCTTCAGACGGCAGCTTTATGATACTCCATTAGAGACGTCAGGGCAGCATATTTCTTTCTATCCACACGTATCACCTCAATTCTATCACTTGTAGCAGCATACTTATGCGAACTATATGTAGTGTTAAATAATAATACGCGATACCGGGTAATCTTCTTTATTTATTTGAGTTATGCAACCTTACTGAAACTATAGGGAGCGTCGTATAACATAACGTTCCGAACTTTCAATAATTAAACCCATCACTGATCTCCTTATTAACATGCTCCATCTAGCATGCTATTCAATCGTTTCAGGTAATTTATAGCGAGTACAAGAAAAAAGTTTTCTTCAAAACATGTATATCAGGTAAAAGCGAGTTAACCAATAAGCAAAAAATATTAAATGAGAGCACGTCATGTACAACATTGGTACGCGCTGATCAATACCAATTTCTTTTACACCTAAAGATATGATGTATATTTGCAGATTATCCCTAATAAAATTGGCTTTGTGGCGGGGTATTTCGTCTGCGAATGATATTGGTGCTACAATTTCATTATGCCTATGTCTTTACTCTATCGCTTATGTAGTTATAACCGTACAGTATAATTTGTGTGTGAAAAGGAATCTGGTTATTTTTTATAGTAAGCTTTAAAATGTTGAAATTCTTGTTTTTACAACTTTACACGTAAAAACTAAAGAGCGACATATTATATTTGATAGTTCCCAACAGCCGTAGGTAGTAGGTCTTGTTTCACTTAATTAAAACACATAGCGAGTGCAAATAACTCATGGTGTATTTTTAATCGTCATAATTCAGCAACGGATGGTCGGATCGGCTCAAAATGTTATCTGTTCTAGCGATCTCGGTGTACATACGTATTTATAAATCTACACCTCGTCTTATTTCGATTGTTAAATCATCTTTTTTGACCATTTTACGTTTAAACTTTATAATATTATTTACAAGAGTATGTGTGCAATGGATTAACAAATTTTACTGAAGTGGCTTTTAGTACAATGCTACGTGGGTTCGGCGTGTACCTGATCATACATTTAACTGAACGAGCTTCAACGAGAATTGTTGAATCATCATTAAAATTGAAAGCTGTTAACCATCCGATTCAAGCATCACTTTTGCAAAATCGCAGGTAAGGTAAAATCTCTAATTTGTGACATTACGTGATACCTGAAGGCTTTGTATAGTGTGATTGTTAATATTTTTCCACTGCCTCTGGTATTCCATTTTTGCGGAAATTTAGTTAAAAATTTCCAGCTAATTTCAGTTTCTTTCCAGCCACGTATCGTCTACACCAGAATTGATATTAAATTTGTGTTCATGTTACCTTAAAGTTTAAACTGATACTTCCAGTGCCTTTCATTAAATTACCTCAATGATTTAACAAACGTGGGTGTAAATGACCTCAGAACTGTAATACTTCTTTTGCACAGCACTTATTAACACTAAAGTTTGCGCCTTTCTCAAAACTTTGAGAAACAAATTTTTTTTAATATTTTTAAAGATACTGAACATGTCGCAGGGTCGTAAATTGAAACCGGTACCGTGTCAAGTACTGATCAATTATTTTTATTCCTCGTTAACGAAAATCAGTAATAAGTTAAGCCGCAGAAACTATAATTTTATTTTATCAATCAATATTCCTGCTGCAAATTATGCATACTTAAATGAAAGTAATCATTCGGATGAGAGGCGCGTGCTGCTAATATGTTACAGCACATTAATGATAACATCCTTATAATTTGCACGTTATTGTATTCAATCTAAACATATCACTCAATCAGTAAACGGTGTGTTACGAAATAGGGACCAACCATGAAATAACATTTGTGTCTCCTGAAGACAGCCTTCGCTCGAACAGTAACCACAATCAAAATAGCCTTAGTGCTTCAAATCCTATAAAAGAACTAGATTTATGTATTTTTGTAAGAATATATACTTAAATATACTCGGGAATTTTATTCAAGCCTTAGAAATAAGAACACTTGGATAAATATGCCATCTCGCGTTTATAGGAATACCGGGTATTTCATAATGTAAACCATAATTTCACGCATTGTGCCGTAGGGTTTACTCGTGCCACAGTAGTTGAGATTTCGTCAATTGCTTGCGTTTTGTATATAATATTGTAGTCGTTGAAAAGAACATTTTTTACTGCTTTTGCACTTTTATGTGTCTTAGTGGTTATAAGATGTTGAGCAAACAAATTAAGGATTTCGCATTTTAAAACATTAACTATGTGGTATTTATACCGCGTAATGAACGCAATTTACAGCATTGCTCCGAGCAAAAATTTAATAATGCGATTGTAGATATTTTATATTATACGACTAGCTAGATGAGGCTACGGTGACTTTAGCATACTTTATTGACTCTATAGAATGCTCAGATGATCATGCATGCATAAGGTTCGAGGTTTCATTCGGGGTAGCCTCGCTCTCGGAGAAAAAGAAGGATCGGACTTCGGTCTCTGAGGCGGTGTAGTCGCCGGTTGGTACGGCGCCTAGCGTTACCATCAATTCAAGTGTGGTGTAACACGTTTGAAAAGGAAAAGGACCGATGGGAGCAGCACATATCTTAAATGGAACTCTTTTGTGACAAAACAGTCAGTCAAGGTGTAAGTGAGTTTTGATCGCGGAATCCGTTTACCTATAATTAGCATGCGCAACAGCAAACGTCTGACCTAAGTTGACTGTAAATTTGGCATTGCATGTAGCTTGCAGATTAGTGTGTAGATTAGACAGCAATATCGTTATACAATGCGAAAGAAAGCCAAAGCCCAAACATTGGCTTCAAACATAACTCTGATTATTTGCTAGTGATTATATAATATTGGAGCGACTGGATTGTTCCTTTATATCTTACAGGATATATCAGCAGAAGAAATATGAGGTCAGGACCACTTGTATGTTGCGAAAATTTTCTTGATTTTCAAAACTTTCTAGTTCAGATATGTCTACAGAATGATGTATTTTGTTTTGCTATTGCTAGCATTTTTTTGAATATCATGCAAACTCTAAAGCTAAAACAGTTTGTATTTTGTTTACGTGAGATGCGAAATTGACGAATAGGTAGCTCGCATAAATTCTACTGTTAAGTGAGTAGCTGGTGGATTTATTACGACAGTTTTCTGTCTATTATCACTTATATATGTCATTAGCAACTCAGTCGATTCTGAAGTTCCTAGGTTTGTAATGTAAACATTGAAACGATATATTTATTGTAAATTCAGAGAATAAGATATCTCCAGAACAATGCATCAATAGTCGATATAACATAAAATTGATTTCATGCCGTTGTCCTTTCTTACCGAACCGGATGTCATAGCATATTATGCATCATATACGATAAGATGCGTGCGCCAGGGCCATATTATGTCACACCTCCAACTCATCTAGTTCGGGTGAACTATAGCTTAGCTGGACTACTATGATACATTTCGATAGCTTAGCTAGTCTTAATGTGACAAACAAATTGTTTAGCTAGGCTCTGCGTGACAAATGGAGCGTCCGGCTGAACCGTCAATTGAGAAATTTTATTTAGTGTTATGCTTAGTGTAACAGCATTTTGTTCTATAACATTTTCGCGCTAATTCTAAGTGATATATTTGTTTTTAATATAAAAAGTGATGTTTTAAGCACTATGTCGCCTTTGGGGCATTTTTCGAATACATATAGTAAAACTTAATCTTCGCGGACTAAATTATTTCTGGCTTAAGTTATAGGAGCTCAGCTGAACACCTCGTGACAAATCCGCATTCCGGCTCGACAGTCGCTCACAAGCGTATAGCCTAGCTAGGCTATTCAAAATTTTGATAGTTGAGCTGTGCTGTCTGCGTGACATAGTAGCTAGCCTATTTGAACGCGTTGCATAATTAGGACCATGTGCACGTATCTTATCGTAAATGATGCATTAAACTAAAATCCTGGCGGCCGCTACTTCAATACTGTCTCAGTTTAGCTTTAACAACAGGATCAAGTTTTTCATTTCACACTATAATGTAGTTTTTATTTTTTATGTTGGGCAAGAAAAACCATTTTACGAAGATAAGACGTTAACAGAAGCCTTTTTCAGAATTGCCCTCAGAAGTAAGGTGTTGATGGTTGAGCATATACCACTCGATAGCGCAGTAATTTTACATCTAATATATTGCACAGATCTTTTCACTGAAATTTTTGTTACGGTACATGTATTTTTTACGCCATAAAAGTTTGCTTTCATTTCATGGCAACACAAGATGTTTTCGAACAGTGATCTTATGTTCTATGTTTTATTCATCTTGATTAGCTCGTATTTTTAAATATGGACAGTCAAATTTGCATAATGTTTAGGACTTAATATCGTACTCAATATTCTACGGTGCTGTGGAGTGAAATGGTATGTTGCTTTTAGGTTCTTATTTAAGTCCCAACTACCGTCGGTAGTTGAACCTTGTGTCATTTAGCTACGGTGACAGGGCTAATGCAAAAATCACTGGGTGATATAATTGGTGTTTGTTATAACTCAACAACAGAGGATAGAATCGATTTTCCAAAGGTTCAGAAATTTGCTGTATGTGTTAACGTAGACTCCGTTTAGATCCAAATTTCAAAATTTACACTTTGCCCTATGTCCACCAAAATAAAATTTAGGTTATATAGCATCCAAATAATTTTATTAATTAATTAATTAATTAATTAATTAATAGTTTTATTAATTAAATTTATTAATTAATTAATTAATTAATAATTTTATTAATTAATTAATGTTATATAGCATCCAAATAATTTAGGTTATATAGCATCAATCTAAAATAAAACTTAGGTTATATAGCATCCAAATAATTTTATTAATTAATTAATTAATTAATTATTAATTAATTAATTTTATTAATTAATTAATTAATTAATAATTTTATTAATTAATTAGTGTTATATAGCATCCAAATAATTTAGGTTATATAGAATCCATCTAAAATAAAACTTAGGTTATATAGGATCCAAATAATTTTATTAATTAATTAATTAATTAATTATTAGTTAATTAATTTTATTAAGTAATTAATTAATAATTTTATTAATTAATTAATGTTACATAGCATCCAAATAATTTAGGTTATATAGCATCCATCTAAAATAAAATTTAGGTTATGCGCGATTAAACTTAAGATGCGCCCATCGACTATCCTATTTTGTAAAAGCCGATAGCGAATCGCAAACCGTTGTTGCGTAACAAATGTGGAAATTTCATCCACTTTTCGATAACAGAATATTAGCAAAATCAGAAACAAGCACCTAAAATTACAGCTTGTGTTCGAACAGAATTTTGACGGTTTTGAATTTGCAGTGAAAACTGTTATCGAACGCCTGTCAGCTTCTGATTCGTATTTGTCTGTGTTCGCGAACAAATTTAACGTAATACTGACGTCACAAATCAATCGTTCATGTTGTTTACGTTACAGTGTTCGCGAACAAATTCAGCGAATCCAAATCCGGTAGATTTTCGTTCGCAAAAAATTCGGTAATTTTATTTGAATTTTCGCGAACACAAATTTACCGGATTACTATCACAGAGCTTTGTGTTCGCGAACAATTTTGCGCCGGATTATGGTTTACCAAAAAACGTTCAGTAACAGATTTTTAACCGAAATAGCAAAATAGGATTATTGACTGGCGTGGGTTAAGTTTACTCTCGCATTATATAGCATCCAAATTTCAGCATTATTTGAAACACGTGCATGTCTGAAATGCTTAAACAAATATTTTTGGAGTCACTTTTAATAAATGCGATTAGGTTCCGATAATACATTTGCCAGATGTTCTTCCGTTCATGAACTGGCAATAACTAACCCTTATTCAAAACCGAATTTGAGTTCCTAATTTGGCGTAAAACTTGTACGATTAATATCCCCAACTTCTTCATTTAGTGTCGTTTTGGCCTTTTTCCTGTTGAAATCCGAGTCCTTGCTACGCGTCAACTTACTTGAAAACTTCTGCAAATTTAATTTTTTCCGCTGATACAGGTATCGTTTACGCCAAGGGTTATATTAAATTTTTGTTCACTTTAACTAAATCTTAGTACGTTTTACTAATATTTCTAGCGCCTTATATTAAAACCCATCAATCACTTAGTATGCATCATTGAAACTAATCTTTTAAATCTGTTATGCTTTGTTTGAAGAGACTATATTTATTTTAAATTCCAACCTTAAGTTCAGGCACCGTTAAGCAGATTCGTCTCATGTCCAAAATACAAACCGACACGATACTCAATAAGCCATTATCATGTGAACGAAAATCAGCAGTATAAGTTAAGTATTGCACGTTTTTAACCCAGCTATACGTTTTTAACGATGTAATTATTATTTATTCTTTGGTTGCGTAAAATAGAAGTCGACGGTACGCCATTTGGATTTGAAGATGTTGGCGCGATGCTATCTATAAGCACAGAGCATCTGGCGTGCCAGCGTCTACAATTAAGAGTATTTGGCGTGCCAGCTTCCAAAGTGAGGATAGTCAATGCACGCAAATTAATATGAATGATGCATAATACTACTTTCTAATTTTTTCGATATAATACCCGTGAAATGCGGTGTTTATGTTACAAACATACATGCTCATAAGGGATAGACGTTTACCTCTTGAGGCTCCAACTAACCCTCTCGGGTACTCGACCACCTCTCTCCCTGACAGGTGGTTAACCCCCCTCACCTCAGCGACCTCCCTCAGTTCGATTGGTTTACCCCCCTCCCAGTGAACGCCTCCCCTTCGAGGACCAGGTTACCCCTCCTAGAACTTCGGAAGGTGAAGATGCACGGTTATACAAACCCATCATGTGGAAATTTTATCCATCTATCGCCTTTATGAAACTATCAAGGATATAATATGCATGCAAGTTATATCACCAATTTTAAAGCTATTCTATTAGGTATCGTTCATCCGATTGCCCTTCTAATATAGTATTTGGGACATCTTTGAATTTTTATAAATTTCAGAGAATGTGCGAATTAATATTGAAAAAGTGTTATGACGCTTTATGTATCAACTATCACTGCTAGTAAGAACTGTTGGATTTGCTAGTTCCACACACTATATTCGGAGTTCATCTACGAATTCATTTTAAATCAATCGTCGCAACCATAGTTTTGACCAGCGTCCAAATTCTCAGGTTGTATTATGTCTTAAACTTTATAGTGATAGGTTGATGGAGTCTCTTACACCATCTCTACAATTATTGTGTATGTGTAATAAGCGGTATGCCGTAGGATGGTATGCTGTAGACTGTTGTCAGACAAAACTTTTACATCCTGGGTCCTCTAAAACGAAAAAGCAGCATAAGTGTGACGTTACTGTATTCAATCCACCTTTGTCACCCATTATTTTCATGGTATGTAAAAGTACATGGTTTATGCATTAAAATCCGTAGCACTGAAGTAACTTTTCCGGCCATTAAGGCCATCCTTAGTTTAAAAAGTAAGCACCGGGCAATTGATGTTGTGTTCGAAAGCAAGCACTATCGTGAGTCCTGTGTTTGGTTTAAACGAATCATACTTTAATAAGCTGGTTGTTCCCAAATATAGTTAAAATTTGTTTATTTGCGGACAATAATGTTAACTGTGAAATCATAAATTGGCCTTATAATGGACATACCATTGGATGTCCTTGAATTTTAATTTGGGGAACAATTCGTTGTTTATATTTGTAATAACGGCTTTTAACTTCACATAATGTACTAGGACCAGTTCTGGCCCTAAGAGATCCCAGCTGTACCACCACTTTTCTTGGTGTGGTGCCCGGACAACCCCGGCTTCTAAGATTCTCCGGTGATCTGCTGGATGACCTAAGGGAACCGCTTAGCTTAGCAGGCTGCCGGCGAGTTAACCAGGGTGTTCGGCCTGGCCCCTATATCGGCCCACGTATCTGGTGGTACGAAGGTCCCCCTGAGGGAGGGTCAACCCCTAAGCCTGCTCAAAGGTAATAAGGCTTACCCGCCTTTCCCTCATCTTATTTAAATCCTTGGCCCTTGATGGTGAGGAGTATCCTGGATTTTTATCAGTTGCACGTATGCCTAGATCCTATGGAAAGCGTGGTTGGTTTTGTAAAAGATCTCTTGTCGGCCTGATATCTAAAGGGGACGCCTGGAGTCTGATCCCAGGGCCCTTATCTTGTGTGGATAATTTGCAACGAAAGTGAGGCTCCAACTGAGTAAGTCTGCCTCCAATTTTCAAACCTGAATCTGACCTTGACTTGGCCGTGCACCACTGCGACGCTGCCTTAACGGGTCGTGAAATTTTCTCGCCGACCTAGAAAAGATTATGTGACCTAGTCCCAATCGAAATCCCAGGAGTTCAATTCTAGCCTTAAAGGATCGCCTTAGACTTTTACTTTAGAACATAGTGATTGCTAGTCTAAAACATATCGCCTACCATGAACTTCACTCTAACATTTTATTTGGGTAATTGCACAGTGATACATTTGCATAACAACATAAGCTATGTACAACAAAACGTACGGGTGTTTCGCAGGGCACCCCATCAGGTACTTTTATGTAATCACTGGTGATCTGAATTCTGATTGGCTCTATGAGGGAGTCGTGTAAAAATTTAATTCAGGTTGCGCTTACACTATATGCCCCGGGGACCGCATTACCCGCCTGACAGTACCCAGGTGTGAACTTTTCTTGTCTACCTTTTGTCTACTTCGCCTGTAAAATACTCTGTGCTATCATGGTTTGGCACTCTCTTGCCGTTAGCCCCTCTTTACTCTGCATTTCATCCATGTGCTGTGCGTTATAACGAGTCCGGGCGTCAGCTGCAATCTACTCACAGTGAAAGTTTATGATCCGAAATTTGCTTGCGTCTGGGTCGGGCTGAAATTGCGGGTCCTTGTCAAAAGTGGAAGGCGCTGCCGCGTCTCCCGAGCTTTGTTTGCCTTACAAAGATTTTCGAATTGATGATTCGACATAAAAACAGGGCGCTATAACAGGAACCCACCGTGTCTACACGGGTTGTGAGTCCGCGCCTATAAAATTTCCTTCACTGAAAAGCTTGGAGATACAATTACTTTGTGTCCTTCTCAGGGCCGTCGCTCGACTAGTGGGTGCGACCACGAGGCTTTACTTAAAATCCGACTCAACTATATGTTGCAGCTGACTCCGTCCCCCTTCACAATCTAGTGATTCACTCCTCTGAGTGTATTTGATTTGAGCGGGGGTCCGCAGTCAGTTGCAAGTACGAGCACGGCGCGTGCTACCGCGCCCCTCAGCGAAAAGCTTACTTTCAGAACCAAAAGATAGCTGTGGTAATTTGCGTTTGAAACACTTCGGACACTCCTGCGTGATTAGAATAGTAAATTTACCAAAACTGTGAAAAGTGGGGAGAGATAACGCAGGAGAGGTCCTGAAACGTCACTCCCTATGGAGCAGCCGCATCTACCCGTCGATAGTTATTCCATTGTTATAAATGCGTGACGGAGTGCTCTACCGTGTCTAAAATGCCCGAGACCCGTCAGTTTTGAGGCCAGTTGATTAACTTTTGACAGATAGAACAAAGCTCAGGGTAGGATCTCAAATTTTAAAACTAGCGCCAGGAGTTCCGTTCTTTACTTCCCTACAACGCTCTTTGCGTACAAGTGACCACGTCCGTCCGGGGTTAAAGCATTTTTTGTTACCCAACAAGTGGGTCTTTAAGTGGTGTGACCTGGAGTTATTCTCGTTGATTTTCCTATAATCTAAACTCGTCTCAAGTTACTAATTCGAAACCGAGCGCGGATGGAGCACGAGTCGAAAGAGGCTCCGTTATCTTTTGTAGATCGTTGAAAAATTTTGGAAACGTTTTATGGTGCCAATTTGCGGCGGGGCTCAAACTGTTTGATGTAAAGTTTGAAAGTCTTCTGCCGTGTCTAAACGGCCTGGAAGACTAGTTTTGAACCGACTTAACCGTGAACTATTTAAACGAAATGGTCAGGGTCCAAATGCTCGAATTTTAATGGGGGAGCCTAGCGCTGACTTATACTTATGCTCAATTCTCATCTGTCTCCAGGTGAACACGCTACAAGTTTCTTATTTTAAACACCTTACCCCTCCCGTGTCCCTATGTCCTTCCCCCTTCTCCGTGTGTATTCCTTATTCCCCTTCCCCCGTTCACATCACTAAATATAAATTTCGCCCCCCGGGTGTAAAACTAAAAATGCCGACCCGGCGAGCGGGGAACCAGTCGAGACTCAGAAATTTTCGGACGATTTTAGCGTGCGATTTTCTTAATTTTGGTCGGGGCTGCACTTACAGGTGCGCGGGGCATCCTTTGGACGCACCAGCACCCGCAAGGGCAGCCCATACCAGCTTATTTTGAAAGGTAGAAAGTCGCCAGGGGGGCTCCGTCCTGTTTCTACACAGTAGGAGCCGCCCCTGGGAAAAGGAAAACGAAAAGCGCAAAAGCAAACAAGAAAACCGAAACCTTAAAAATTTTGCAGTCATAAGGGCGACAACCGCCCTACAAAAGAAAACAGACCACCTGTCTGCGCTAAACTCGACTGGCTCCGACGCTGCGTCGGGCCCTTTCCTTTTATACTAAACTCCTACCCCCTTCCTCGCTAGACCACTTTTGGTAAATTTCAAAAGCGTAAAATTTAAAATTTAAAATTCTTTTCTGTATGATGGTCAACAAAACACAAAAATATACATATGTGTATAAGCCAAAAACCGACAAGCTGTAGCAACTAAACAATAGAAATGACGACCGCAGTGGACACTACAGTGTAATAAATCGGTGTTAGCAGACAACACAACTTGGCCGAGCCGTGCCAGCGACTGCTAAACCTCGCCCTGGTCGGCGAGAAATTTTCTGAGAGAAACTTTATACGAGCACTCAGGGCGCCCGAAACGCATGAAATTTGGATGTTGTTTTTTTCTATTGCCACTCAACGGAAAACAGTAGGCGGCCGGGGCAGGACCAGGTTCATGCCCTGGCTGGTCGCCTACTGCTGAAAATGTCAAATTTAATATATCTTCTATAGGTGGCCTGTTAGTGGCCATTTTGTGCGACGAAAACAGAAAATTTTGGTGTCCCGGGAGGGTTATTAGGGTCCTACTCGGGCCGGTTAAGTTAGGTGGCCCCGGTTTTCGATGAAACGGGTAGGGTAGGACCCTGTAGAGGCATGGGACCGGAAAAATTGGAGAGTTTTGGTACTTTTGGTTGAGCTTTGAGCCGTTGAAAGTTGGGGGTTTAAACGCCTACTTAGGGGTCCCTAAGTACTCACCGGTAGGGACCAAGTTGGCCCGAACGCAAAATTTTGAAGCCTTAGGGAACCCTCTTGGTAACGAGATAAACCTACGTGGCCTGAAATGTCAGAAAATATAAAAGTTTTGTTCTTAAGTAGGCCCTGTAAAAATGACGTTACAAATAAGTTTTGTCGCTTTTCCTTCCCGTAACTTTTATTGCTCATTTTACTCCTTAGTTCGGTTATCCCGCAACCGCATGCCAGGATGGGTCCTCGAGATCCGAATTGTAATAAAAACTCCCCCGTTTGGATTTTGGATAAAAATTTCACGTAATTTCCAACCCATCCGGACATGCAGTGTAACGATACATGTCAAATACATGAATTATTTTTGGCAACAGTATAGTTACTGCGTCATTGTGAAGGCGCACCAGGATCGACCCTGGGGCACCGAATCAATAAAACCGAAAAGATAATCATGGAAATCTCGCCCCTTGTCCCCGGCCCATCCGAGTGAGCCACACCTTCTCTTCCCACAATATATATACAGCACATTATTATAGCAAGACATATTATACCATTAAATTTGTTTGGGGCCGACCGGATACCATACTAAGTATCAGGATTATTCTATTGTGGTGCCAAAATCACCCCGTGTACCTAGGGCGGGTGGAGCGTGACGATACGGCAAATTACATTCATAATACATTTTATTTTTATGACAACGATAAATGCTACACAACATAATATTCAGGTCACGCTCCACCGGTATCCGATCGCCCATCGCGTCCATTTTCCCCTTTTTTGACCCTACTTGGAAGATTTCCCCATCTTAGATATCCTGTTAAAATCCCTGAGATTGCGGGCTGTTACATAATACATGATATTTGTAATGGAATATACTATTCATTGTTATCGATATTCTGTGCTTTACGAATCAGAGACACCTGCGTTCTGCAAGAAAGTTCACGCGTTTAGATAAAAGCACATGGTTATACCATCAACATGTTGATTATTTAGAACCTTGTGTTTATGCCTACCTGCAATAAGGTCTTACCTTACGAATTTCAAACTATTTTACGTGGAATTGCTAATTAACGATGCTATTTTGCATGATATATAGAATAAGAGAACGTGGGACGTGAGGCTACCCAGCCTAATGTTAGGTCCCCAACCAGGTTTATGATCACTTTTAAAAGCTCAGCATATCCACCCTCGTTGCTTCAAACTTTGAGAAAATAATTTGTACACATTGGCAAAAATTTTGGAAAACATTAACAAAAATTGAGGAAATTCGCAACAATACTCTAAAAGTTGTCAAAATTTTAACAAACCTACCAGATCCACCCCTCCCTGCTACGAACATTGGCAAAAATCTATTACAGCTAAAATATGGACCTCCAGCATTAGAGTCTATCATAAAGCTGTGACAAATATCGAATCCAGTGCTAGTCCAGATACATGTCTAACAACCCCATCAATTACAGCGTATAACATTACTATACTCTAATGGCAATATTTTTTGATCGGTTTGGAAAGTTGGTTTCGACGTATCAACTATTTTTTGTTTGATACCGTTCTCGAAGATTCGTGTATTAAATTGTTAGAACTGTATAGCAATATGGCTATATATATTTGCTAATTTTAATGCAGCATTATTCCAGGCTTCCATTAGCTTATCTGCTTCAGCACCTTTTTCGAACGACCCGTATATAATTGAAAAACGACAAGCGATAGACGATAGCGTCAAAATTACGATGCAAATGGCATTGAATGGCACAGGTATTGTATCGTTTTGGAAAGCATTAAACGGATATTGTTCTTAAGAATTAATGTTCTGCCGCTATAAAATCAGACACTTTAAGTCCCACGCAGATTGAAAACGGATATTTTTACTAAATCTCGAAAATGAAATACACTTATCTTCCGTATTAAAACAAATGGGAGAATCTGGAACATGCATAGTGCAGGCAAAAGATACGTTGATTTACTGCAGACGAATTTATATTCTTTTCTGAATTATGTAACTTACTGACATATTATGAAATATATTCCATAGCTAGGTATTAATGTAACAGGCCCGTTCCGGTTCGTTACGAGTGTTTTTGCATGATTTCAGCAACCCAAAGTCGCATAGAGACCACTGGAAACTGTTATTAAAGAGGGATAGCGGGTCACAGCGTGCCATGATCTTGGGAGTAACATTGTTCTGCGTATCGAGGCTCTGTTTGTTAAGGCAATTGTAGCGTGATCTGGCGTACCCTTATTTCGCTCACTAATCAATTTGGCATCATTCTTGATCAATAACTTGTTACCGTTTGACATGAATTTTTAGAATACCTTGTTACCATTTGAAATCAATTTTGATGATAATTTGTTACCATTTAAGATCAATTTTGATAATAATTCGTTACCATTTGAAATAAATTTTGATAATAATTCGTTACCATTTGAAATCAATTTTGATAATAATTTGTTACCATTTGTAATCAATTTTGATAATAATTCGTTACCACATGAAACCAATTTTGATGATGATTTGTTATCACTTGAAACCAATTTTGATAATAATTTGTTACCATTTGAATATCAATTTTGCAATAATTTGTTACCGTTCGAAATTATTCCTGTATTCTTCACAATTGATGATGATTTGTTACTATTTGAAATCAATTTTGATAATAATTTGCTACCATTTGAAATCCATTTGATAATAATCTGTTACCGTCGACATCGATTTAGCATGATTTTCGATTAACAATAATTTTACACTGTAATCTGTGTTCATGTATGCCTGCCGGGGCGAGTGTCAAGTGGGACCATTCGGACGCAGTAGCAATGTGAGTTAAAAGTTCAACTCGTTAGAAGATTGGTGCAAGAGAATTACAACCCGAAAAAAGGAGCCTTTTAACGTCTATAAGGAACCGCTCGCAACTCGGTTGGCTGCACCCAAGCACAAACGAGTCGCCGCGATGACCGTCCGGGAATAAGAGGCCCCTGGCTACACGCTTAAGTTAACCATTTCGTATAGATAGAAACTGAAACTGTCAAACCTACCAGGTTTGATCTGTACAGTGAGCAATGGTCACGGAAAACAACTCGTGGTCAGCTGGAATTACGAGTACGGTAAATTACAAGGTTATTAAGAACGACGGCTACTGAGTTAATTTAATGGCCCGCAACCGTCTAGTGCACTATGATCCGGGAATGGCCGGAGTATGTCGGTAAAGTATTTGGAGGACTTTAGCTAGGGATCACAGTTAGTTGTCGTTGTTATTGTTGTTGTTGTTGTTGTTCCGCTGCGTGTGGTGTGTGCACTTGAGCGACCTTTCTGTCGCTCAGGTCGTCTCTGTGTCTCGTGTGTATTGTGTGTATGTGTTCATATGTATTTTACAAGATATATATATAATATATATGGTGGACATGAAGAAGAAAATACAAGGACGGACGAGGACAAGAC
Source organism: Trileptium ribeirensis (assembly GCA_030248225.1). Lineage (NCBI taxonomy): Eukaryota > Metazoa > Nematoda > Enoplea > Enoplida > Thoracostomopsidae > Trileptium > Trileptium ribeirensis. The sequence continues at coordinate 68,419 of JASANE010024240.1, forward strand.
GTACAAATTTTCCTTAAATTTGTACGTTTTATGAAGGGACCTGGACATGGACGCTCATAAAGGACGGAGGTATGTTTAGGGCCCTCCCATGGGTCTCTGGGGCCCCAGAATTGGACCCGTGGCCCGTTAGGGATTTCTTGGAGGATGTTCTACCCCCAGCCCCGAGCTGGGCACATCCTCGTCATTTGTCCCCTGAGACATGTGAAAACCGGCTTGATCAATTAGAAATCGCGAAAAGAGAGGCGATTTTTGGCGTTTTGAGGTGTCCCCATAAAAAGGGTTATCTTCTACGATGGATTAGCTGAACTGGATGGGCGGCATTTCGAAACAACAAAGGCCCAGCAGCTAATTGATAATCCATACAATGGGGAGAAAAGATTAAATAATCCAAAAGAAGGGACAGATTGCAACTTTGAAGACGTTGCGGGAAATGATGTGACCCAAAAGTCATTGCTGATGATCCAACTGCACTGGGACCGGATGTCATGCTTACGACGTGGGCGTTGGATTCGATTTCAAATAACATCCGGCGTTAATTGCAGGAAATTGGGACTTCAAAGCTCATGTTTCGTGAGAAGATGTGGGCAGAAATCGCAGATGGTTGACCTCCGACTATTAGGAAGTTCAAACTTGATGTCGGCAAGTCCGATTGAAGCCGACTCTCCCTAAGAACAACGACGGAACAACGTAGCTGTCAAATTTTAATTTCCGAAAGTGTCCCCAATTGGACGTCAAAGAAGAAACCCAAAAAAAGTGGGCGTCAAGAAATCGTCAGCCATTGGATAGCGACAAAATCGTTTTCCTAAAATATAGGCGGAAATTCCGACCTTACGACGAACGCGGCGACTCTTGGAGTCATTTCGACTTCGGCAGCGCGGAGTTCGGTCAACTTTACTGACCGGCTCCGACGCAGTATTTCATGTTTACGTTTATGTTATTAGTTTTCGGTTTGCTCTGTTTTCTCTTAATTTACGCTTCGAGTCGGCATCGATGGTGAAGACTTCCGCGTAGGCTTTAGCCTCGCGAAGGGGGTTCAGCTATTGCTGCCCCGGGATCAGAGTCCGTAAGTGTGAGAAAGAAATTGTGTCTTACAGGGGTTTGCTTTGCTGATGTAACAGACAGTAACAGGCCATTCGTTTAGGCGTATCTGGAATTTAAAGTGGTTGCCTCTTAGCTAGGTTGATTCACTAACGCTTGAGTTGGACCTGGCCACTCCAGTAGAAATTTTTACACTTAAGTCTATCTGGAATTAATACCTGGCGTCGAGTGGCGAGGCAGAAGCCCGAAGAGTTTTGAGTACTCAAGTACAGAGCACTGCGAGGGCAAGCCAGGTGCATGAAAGTCCTGCTGATTCCCTGTGGTCTTAGGTAAAGCAACACAAAACGGTCGCTTCCCGTCCATGTTTTACACTACTCGCAGTTACCGAGATAGGCTAATCGAATTTTCCTGAACCAACCACGGTGAAATTCTCAATGCTTCTGAGCTGAAACAATAGGGACTGGTTTTATCACTTGCATTTATGGTTTCCAAATTCACAGCTTAGTGGACCATTCGACACTCATGCCGTGTTTAAGCTCGAACAGAAGTGTATCTTAGGAACGGAGAATTAGCCTCCGTTGGGCTTTAGGAAGCCCCCAAAATTTCATTTAGCAGAATTAGTTAAGAAAATTTGGGAATGCCAAAAGATTGAACAAATTCTAAGTAACTTAGCTTGAGATTAAGGTGTTTGCTGCTCATGAGGAGCCGTTTTACACAGCTCGTCTCGGTACGTCTATCGACTCCTTATTTCATAGCGATTTGCTGTTCATTTATAAAATAAACAACTACAGAGTCAGTGACCCGGTTTATGCTAATGCATTAGACAGATTGATCGAACTCGATATTCACTTGAGCGGCTGACTGAAGCAATGTTAGACGACCACCCCTACCCCGAAAGAACCTCATAAACGGCCGGCGGGGCGGTGCCCCAGCCATCCAAATATCCGCCAGCCCCGTCTGGTGCCGCGTGCAGTTTCCCAATAAAACGCTACGCTCACAATCCCGAAACTACCCCGCTAAAACGATCAAGTTTACGGGTGTTCACCACAGCATAGTTACATGGTCTTCTCTTGGGGCTAATGCCCCCGCAATGAACATTATTGAAACAAGTTGGGGCAGGCCCAACGCCGCGTTCAGTCCTTTGCGGGATAAGCACTCAGCGTTCTCGCCTCCAAAAAATTAAAATATTTATTCCCCATCCCAATAAAAAAAATCAACTGCCTCGCTCAGACCATTTCGGTCCCACGGCGAGCGAGTGCAAACCCCCGATTTTTCTTTGAAGCGAGTTGATCGCTGAATTTAGCTTGGTTTCACTATTTATCCTGAGTTGCCCGTTAGGCTATGTACTAGGTATGACCATGCCCTAGTTTCCTCTTTCATTCATTTTCCTTTTTCCATTTAGCAGATTCGATCCTGCACGGGGAATTCAAGCCCGCTGCAGAATCACACGTCTTACCCAGTCAGCCACACACGCTTAGGAACATCGACTACTACGTCGGTGATAACTCGGCTGCACAACAGTGCAGTTGAGACACTGCAATACTGCAGTGTAGTAAGGCAGTAATATAAGCGATAGGGAGAGTCGAAGCGAAAACGATCAACGAGAAAAGAAAAAGATGCAGACACGTCAAGGGCCATCCGCCTCTAGCCCGTAGGTTGAAACGACCCCATTATTGGGGAATAAGCCTAAGAAACCGATCGACAGGGCGCGGAGCGTCCGTGAGTTGCGCCCCCGTCCAGCCTCCATAAAACGGCCGCGGAGCCGAATCAAGTTTAAGTCACCAGGCTCGCCCTTAGGGGGGGCGGTTCCGGAAGACGTCCGTGCAATCGCTTCATGGTATTTCGAGCCATGATACCGCCCCCACCGGCCAAACTCTGATGATTTATGTTACCCCCCGCCCCCTTTTTTGTTGCTCCGTTCAGTCAGTCGTGCCGTGTGTCCTGCCGACCCCTGGTAGACGAAGTCGTGCGAATCGGTAAATTGGAACAGGTGTCGGTGTCGCCTAGAGCGAATCGTTAGGACAAGATATGTGACAGCACTTGAGGAACATCATACCGTCTTATTTGTGTTAAGTAGCGATCAGACCGTGTTTCAGTGCCGCTAGAGTAGGACTAGCATGTTTGCGCCCTCTCGCTTCTTTTCCTATATGCCCCGTCTTTTCGTCTTTTATCCGCCCCCGCACTCCAAGCATCGTCGTTCACAGCTACACCCTTTAAGGAGCATTTTCGAAGCACTCTAGGCCCTTGCTTTTCGCGTCTCATAGCCGAGGAGAGTCGCTGGAATAGATCATAAGCAAGGATAACCGCCCCTAGACCGCGAACACGCGGGTACCCGAGAATGTCCCAAGCACTGGCGTGTACGGCCTTCTGCGATTATTGTTTGAGCATACGAATCCAGGGATAATGCAAGAGGAGTCCACGAGAAAATCAGACACGTATAGCCATCTAGCTCGAAAAGTCTACTGAGAACATTTTCATACCTTGCGCCCTTAATCGCTTTGAAATTATACTTGGCAAATTATTAGTTCTCAAACGTGAATTAGTTAAGGAAAGCAGGCCACGCCGTCGATCTTCCGACATTAAACTTTCAGGGCTTGTCGGAACCCTGTGGGGCCACATAGGCTACAATACTTTAACACGGAAAATATTAGGGTCTTCAGTAGACAGAACAACTTGAGTTTCAACTGTCTAGTGTAATTGGCAAATCTTACTCCGGCTGTTCACACAAACTAATTGACTTAAACAACTTCCGTTGAGACTAGGACAGGGAACGACAGCCAAGCATCATGGCCTGTGAGCAGGTGTCGGTGCTAGTCTCCCTGGGGGACCTCAGAAAGCATGCTGGAAACTAGACACGTGCGCATCCAATCGGGCGGGGTCCAAACACACCCCGTGAAGTGCCTCTGCGGCCTGCTAAGCTCCGTAGCTTCTTGGGTCTGACCATGAGTAGGATTAAAACTTTGAAAATTCAGCCCTGAGGTTACGATAACCGGGCTCGTATGGGCATTGTGTTAGGAAGTTGCGCCATGCAGCTGCGTCCCGTTTTTACGTTAAGAACTGCAACTCTGGTTTTGGTTTTTGTTTTTCTATATATGCTTCTTTTTGAAATATGAAAGGCGAATTTCACTGTAATTGGAAATTCGGCGAACCATGCGCTCAATACGTTTTTTATTTTACAACGTGGCTTTTTAGCGCAAAATATGCAATGTCACTCACAAATTGTTCTTATGATGTCATAAACCTAATGTACACTGTGTTTGTCGTGCAGCAACTTCATTTTTTCTTTTATGGGTTCCAATTATGTTGAGCTCCTAAACTTTCAACCAAATTTATGAAAGGAGAAACAAGATTAGTTATTTGTGTAACCAAATTCTGGTGTAGTAATATTTTATATATAACATCATCACGTTTTGTGCGTGATGCTTACGTAGGTGGGATCGCGGCGAGGAAGATCGGGGCTCAATTGGAAGGGTAAATATAGCTTGGCGATTCAGCAATAGGGGTAAAACAGCCTCAACCCACCGCGCACACCTACAACGTAAACAGTACTGGTGACTGTAACAACTCCGTCAAGTTTTAAGAAGCTTAGCTGACTGCTTTACATATTCATATAATTAGTATGCAAAATAGTTTGGCTTTAAATATCAATTCAGTCATAAATCGTCATTATTGCTTAAAAATATCAATTATCTTTCCCTCGAAATTGTGCGTCCTAGGTGACAGAGCTCGGGTCATCGTTGATGCGTTGAAGAGGTACATCCTCGCAACTATGGGTAGAATGTGTCATTTTATTGTTTGCATGTTCGCCGTCAAATTTAATTAGCTTTTTCGACCCTTGATATAATAGTAATTTTCGAGTGGACCATACTTTACCATTGTCAAGTTGATCAGATCACGATTGCTTCAATAATGTAGATTTTGTCAAGCCAGTTCAACTATTTGTAGCCGGTGTTATGCAGATTGAACCAACTTCTCGATGATGTTTCGCGAGTTGTACAAATGTGTAGACTGTGTCGTGCCAAGTGTAATGTCCTCACTTTATCTGTAATACACCCTTAAACACTTTGACCGCGTCACCGTCTGCACGTGGTGTTTTCTAAAGAATGTGAAGCGGCCCATGCAAATTAATGTGAATCCAGCCAAACGGGAAAAAGACTAACGTTCAGTGAAATGTTTATACTTGACACAAAACTGGGATATGGTGTCCAATAGGAAATAGCTTGACACTATATAAAGTCTTGAAGTATTTCGCAATACCTGAAATTGGAGACTCAACATTACAGTACAGTTTCTAACGTATCATTTATCTTCAAGCTAATAAAACGTACATTTGCATAACAGCTTAATGAGCTTCTCGAACACAATAATGTTCTGTCAAAGTCTCGATCAGCGTACCGTGAAGACACTCAACTTTAACTTCATTTGTTAAAATATGCAGTGACGTTCAAAACGCCTTCACGCGTCCGCAAACTAGGTTAGCCTCGACTTGTCCGCTGCGTTGATCGCGCTCTCATTATCAAGCGGCTGTTGTAAATTGGGATGTCATCTTCGGCACTTGGGTGGTTCGTGTCGTACTTGTCAGATCGATATCAACAAATCCAAATGGGCAGCGTCTTCTCAAGGGCTCTACCATTAGTCAGTGGTGTTTCTCAAGGAAGCGTGATCGGGCCAGTTATTTTTAATATTACTATTGCGCCGTGCTCGAACTAATCACTGCCGCTGGGTTCTGCGTCCACAACTACGCTGACGATATCTAGGTATACAGGCATTTCGACCCCTTCGCTGTGGACAACATCGCAGAATCTCTGCAGTGGCTTCATCTTTTGCTACTGCAGTGGTTGTTCGACAACAGACTAAAACTGGATGAGTGGAAGACCGAATTGATCTACTTCGCCATACACCCAGGCTCTTTACTATTGCTACAAATTCAGGACGTTGCTATTCACCCGTCGGAAACCGTTAAAATACTGGGCGTCACTCTCGACTGCCTGCTGAACCTCAAAGATTACATCATTGCTCCGTCTGGTTCCTGCACATGGCAAATATGGGAGATTAGCCGAATCGACAACGAAACTGTGTAGCTTATTGAGAGGGCCTTCGGCTCGGGTCAGCGACCCCAACTTCAACACTTATGGTCGCTTGTGATTTGAAGTGAAGTTTTTAGATAATGTTCAAACCAATTTACATGATTGTCCACGCTTGAATTTTACTTACACAAAAATCCATTACCTTTTTTACATTATACTGTCCGGGTGCAATCATCTCTGCTATAAACTACTGTAAACGCGTTATATATCAGTTCTAGTTAATTAACGAGAAAAACAACTGTACCATGTAAAAATGTAGTTCCGTTTTATCCAGGATTTTGCCAATTATCACACTACGCACAGTATCACGGGTAAAGCCACGCGATTACGGTTCCATAAAATAATCTCACTTCACCACATATTCATGTTTACTTGAAACAGCGATTGCTCTAATTCACTGCATAAGGCTATTTGAAAATTTTGTATTATCATATCTGAATATATTCGTTTTCACAGATAATGATTTTTGTTTTATTACACATGCATCATTTCAGCTCCACGACCTGTGCGAATCTATGCCGACGGAGTTTTCGATTTGTTTCATTACGGACACGCTCGACAATTAATGCAAGTCAAACAGGCATTTCCAGCGTCCGAAGTGTACGTAATAGCTGCCGGTAAAATGGTTAATCGTTAATTCGTAAAAATAGTATGGTAACAGAAAATTATTGATTGATTGTACCATAATAACGAAAGTTAAACGATAACAATACACAGTAGATACTAGAAACATAACATATAACAAGGTAACAATGCTACGATGTAGCATGGAAACTGCATATGTTTATTAATGAAAGTCTTGGAGCACGGTTTGAACAATTTAATTTTATGTTCACTACGTGTTCCGACATATGTTTTAACTCAAACGCGGCTGCTACAGAAGGTTCTTTCAGAACTCTAACCATTTAATAGAAACAAAAGTATATAATGACTGTTGAAATGTTAGAAGAATTTAGGGTCTTGTTTCATGTAGTAGCATAATCAGTTACACGAATGACGGCGGTGACGCGTTATCTCTTAGTTTATGGTTTAAAATATTTTAAAATGGCAAGCCTTAACATTAGATTTCGCCTACGCTGGGCCATTATATATGTGTCATGAACAGATAATTATGCTGCACAATGAAATGCAAGAAACCCATATATGACTTTTAAGACATTTTGTATACAGTGGTTAATTATAGCGTAGATAAATTTACTTTTTACCTAAAATTTTTACCTTAACACTTATTTTAATTTATAGATTCCGTACTTAAAGAAAAGGCCGCACCCCCTCAAGTAACCCCGTCTTTTCCTAGGCGCCGCAGCCCCCCTCCTCGAGGCTCCGCCCTCGCCGGAGGCGCCGCAGCCCCTGTCGTGAGGGCTCGCACTCCTCATAGGCGCCGTACACCTCCCACCCTCTGTCCGATGTTCACCACTCCCGGGCCCGTACACCCAGAGTCGCCGTATACCCGCAGGGCACAGCAGCCTTCTCCCTTGCCCCCAAGAATGTGTCGCATGCACCGAAGCGTCGCGCCCCGATGCGCCGTAACATGCGCCCCCAGGTTGGCGCAGCCACATTCCGCCTCCCCCACCCGCCGAGGCTCCAGCACCTCTCAAGTGAACTCAGCTCCCCTAGGCACCACAGCTTCCTCCGCCGCACCCCACGCCCCCAAATCCCCATCCCCCTTCGCCCGTGGCGTAGCTCCCCCGAGATTCCGCACCCCCTCAAGTGACAGCATCTCCCCTCTAGGCGCAATGCCACGCAGAGGCCCCGCACCCCTTCGACCGAGGCGGCACGCTTCCGACATGTCGTGCCCCTCTCCCCTGAGAAAGCGGCGCACCCCACCACGAGTCGCCGCATACCCGCGCGGCACCGTAGCATCCCCTCCCTTGAGGTACAGCACCCCCTAAGTGTCGCCCGCTCCGAAACGCCGTTCCCCCGATAAGCCGTAGCTCACGCTCCCCGAGGCGCTGCAGCCCCAACCTTGAGAAGTCTGCCAATCCCTCCCCCACGAGCCGCCGCAGCAGCGTTCTACCCACCACCCCACCCCAGGGCGCCGCACAAACCTCCTCATACAGTCTCCACGCCTCCTCTCCCCGAGGCGTCGCAGCACCCTTATGGCAAAGTACCACACCCCTGCTCATGTAACCCTGAGGGCGGAAATAAAAATGCAGGCCATGCCGTTCTCGATATACTAAGCCAATAAGCCATAGTCTTAGTCTAAGCTAAGGTCCTTATATGAGACATACACTAAGCGTAAGCCTAAGTCGGGGGGCTGGCGCCCCCTGAACGCCAGCTCTAACCTGTTCTTTTTTCTAACGTTATAACGTACCGCACCCCGGCAAAACTATTAATAGCTAAGGTTACGGCAAGGTAAAATACTAGCTACACGACAAGCAGTTGGCAAGTCATGTCGATGTCGCTAGCTATTAAAAATTTATTCAGCAATATAAATAAGAGATATATATTTCTTTATTTGGTTGTCTCGAAAATGAAACTAAAATAAGTTCGATGTATGATGAGAACCGAAATAATGGGTACTGGCACGTGTCTGTTCTATTAGCTAGAGAATGCGCTTGCAGAATATAACGCGGCTTCAAAAATAAATCTCCATTCAGTCAAAGCCGTGTTCTTAAAATTTTCTTTAATTTAATGCGCTAAAGTTAGTGCAGTAAATCTTATGCCGCTTAATAGGACGAAATAATAAAGATAACTAACTTTGTCTGTTTCCGATGATTTTTTATATCTCCAAATGCACGCACTGGTTATCAAAAAAGTCCAGAAAACTTCTTTAAAAATGCACCAGTATTGATACAAAACATGATAGGGACACTGCCGTTTCCCTATAATAATTAATATTATAAACTGTGCTATATTTATTCGCGAATTTTTCTGTACATATATATTAAGACAGAGAATTATAATTCATTTAAAAAGTGACACAATGCAGGACCTACCGAGACCTACCGAAGTACATGCTGTCGTGACAAATATTTTTATATATTAGGACAAAGAGAATTCATCAGACCCGAAATATACGAAAAACGAATATTACGAAACCCAAATCTCCATAATCAATGAACGTATATGAATGATCTTAACATCATTTCATAGAGCGAGAGAAGCTCACCGCAGCTGTATATGACGTGTTATTGTAGCAGTTAAGTATTTTGTAGCATTAATTCTTATTGATATATGGGTTGTTATTTTTATTATTATAAAAATCGGTTGTAGTATTGACCCAAGAGACCTAATATACACGAAAAGGGTCATATCTTCATAATCAATAAAATCACGCGGGTCTCCTTGCGCTCATTTTGTAGATCAGGAAGAGTTTTACGTAATTGCGCCTGAGGGAATATTGTACTGACTAGGTACGTAGTAGAATACGCCCGGAATTAAAAAACTTTGCCTTTACACGTACTAAGCCAAAATTAATCCGATTAATGGTAAAAATAATTGTTGTATCCTACACACAATCCGTGAGAGAAATAAAGATGAAGATGTAAATTTTATCGGCTGAATACTACACTGATGAATCACTATGCATGTACTAAAATCCGGTCCGAATTTTATTTTAACTCTTTATTTGCTCAAATATTTTATTTACGGCAGTCTTTCCGCGTTTTCAAAGATTCTAGTAGCTGTAATAGGTGTGGAGGAACTTCACCAAACTAGTTAAGGTACGATAACTAACCAGACACTGGCAGGGGCGTAGCCGGAAAATCCAAAATGGGTGGGGACCAATGCTTTCTAGACTGGCACGAAAGCCGAACTAGAGGGACACCAAGGTTTTTTGAAGAGGCACAAGTTAGATGTAAATTGGAACTGGTGGAGGGGCGGCGGGGGGAGGGGGGCACGGCTCTTCGTGCCGTCCCTTGGCGACGCCCCTGGTCACTGGAAACAATATAACAATTGCTGATCCAGACCAAGCAATACGCAACGGCAAACCAAGAA
>JASANE010024241.1:0-47526 GCA_030248225.1 Trileptium ribeirensis
GGATTCCGAATTTATTTATTAATAATAATATTTTAAACTTGTCATGTCCATGCTACATTCGCTTGATTCCATTACAAATTTAAATATAACACATTATTTTGACATGCAGGAAGAGTGACGGATTCTTAAGTTGATAATAATAAACTATCCGTTTAAAACAAATCAGCACTTGCGGCATGCACATATTTATCTATTCATCGATGTATAGTGACGTTAGCGTTTTTACATTATTTGCATACCTCATGCCGCTACATAGAAATCACCAAAAAGTTTTTGAAAAATATGTACAACACTAACGTTCATTGTGAAGTTCATCTATGCCACCAAAAATTTTTCCTGCACTGGCTACCCTGTTAAAAAAATATATGTATGATATACCACAGCAAATCCCGCGTGGTAGGCCGACTGAGGACAGCCGTTCAAATGTATGCCTCGGCTATGCAGGGCATTGACAGTGGCATTGTTTTTCCGTTAAGTTATATGTATACAAATTTGTCCGAGGCTAGCTGCAGTGGTGTTACACACACTCATAAACATGTTTACCTGAGTTTGAAGCAGTATAAGCAAAGCAGAAATCACATATTACAACTAAACTTTAAAAAATGCGAATCGCTAAAATTTTAATTAGTGGGCTGCAAAATTTTTTATATATCTGGAAAAACTGGAATAAGTTGTAATTTCATACATCATTTTAAAATACATTTATATCAAATGTCAATAGAGGAATTAACCCCTAAGGGTCGGAACCCAGATTCATCTACCCCCTCCTCCAGCGGCTTTAGCGCAAAATAGCAATAAAACTACAAAGATGGGGCTGAAATTGCCATAATTCGGTAAAATTGGGAAAAATCTCAAAGGGGGATATACCCTCCTACTGTCTCCTTATTGGGATCTTGGCACCCATGACCTCGCCACCCGCCGACAGTCTCACCCCCGTCAACAGTGTGTCCCTCCCCTAAGCCGACGAACCCCTCGACACCTCGTATTCCTATTATTTATATATCCTTGATTAGCGTTACAATGTACCCTACATTTGGAGAATTGCAGCAGCCAGGAACTTCACATGTTATGTATTAGAAGTTGAAAATCGTTAACTAACCAATTATGATAAAGAATTAATCACGTATATGAAATACCAGCTAAATGTTTGACACTTTTATTATCGAGTTATCAAGATACCACAATGTGTCCTGATGCTATGGTGATGGACTATTAATTAACCTAAGGCTCTCATTTTGAGTTTATTTCAGTCAAGATTGTATTATAAGTTTGAAATATTAATTTTTACTGCCAGCACTAGCAAACATACGATGAATGCACAGCTCTCAAACGCAAATGTTTACAAGTGTTTCAAAGTGAAGTTCGCATATAAAGGGTTTTGCACAGATTGAATGTTTGTCTTTCTTGAAATTGCTTTTAACATCACAATTCCCCGCGCTAAATGAACTAAAAGATCAAGCATAATCATATGTACTTTGCATCAGGAACTGGATGCGCGGATTGCTACCATGAAATTGCTGAATAATGAACTTTTCATATAAATATTATTTTGAGATGTTTGTTGTAAAAGGCACTAAAATACAATCTCTTTTTGCGCTGAGTTAGCTGAAATTTTATGTATCTAACCATTATGGTACAGAGCATTATAAATCACCTTAAATTGCATTGAAAAAAGTCAGTTTCCAAAACAAATTTGTGGCTTTTGATTTATACCAAAAATTGCATAAACCTCCGTGAAACATTATGTGTACCAGATTGTTCTGAACGAAATGTGGAAATGAGAACACTATTTGTAAAAGACACAGCTATGCAAAATATTAATATCATATTTGGCATCTACGGTGGCTGATAATATACTGCCAACCAAATCGCATCGACTAATTATATTGATAATGAATAAGTAAAATAGTTGCCTATATATATCTGTATTAATTCGATCCTTACGACATTAAATAGACTCTGAATCCGTGCAATTACTATTACTAAATAACACTATACTCAAGTCGTTTGCAATGTGTGAAGTCGTGCTTTTGTCTTGGGCAGCAATATATTTTTTAATTCTGGTACAAATACAAAATGCTACTGTCACTTATAATGCTGATGCGAAAAACCACTGGACCAGGTAAAACGGATTCTTTGATTCCGCCATATCATTTTTTTTATCTAATGCTATAATATTTCCTGAAACTCAGTTTAATCGTTTGAATTGAATTAATGCAGTTACTTAGCGTTGGATCTACCCTATGCTACAGCTATTGCTTGCAACTATATATATACTTTACCGAGAAGCACATCAAATTGGAAAAATTTAACTTTACACCTGCCAACCAAGCAGGTTATATATATATGTGTTAAAACAAAATATTGTAATTTGTGAAAGCTAAAAACTACTTTTGTTTAATTGATTAGTCCAAATAAAGGCTCTGAAATTTAGTGCAATAGTGAGGTATGTACACAGTATTTGTAAGCTCCAAACATAATTTGATAAAATATTTGCTGGCAGTGTACAGTTAACTAATTCAATAAAACCTCAGAAATTTAATACTTAGATTATGCATTTACAAAGTAAGTAACAAGTTTATTTTGAAAAACATTTCCTAGTAAATGCTGCTCAATTTGACAGATATTTCATATTCGTAAATTCCGGAAAATTACATCCAGAAAAGGCCTGAATTTTTGAACATCTTTCCTGTCATACAGAACAGATAATATCGGCCTGTGTCACATCGAGGGGCCGGATGTCACATCGTCTAAAAACAGCTTAGAGTGCGAAGTTCAGTGGACGGCAGCCTCCTGACTTAGGCTTATTATATTGGTCATATACCACTTTAGCCTATGCTAAGGCTAAGCCTTGCGCTTAGTGTATCGAGAACGACATGATATGCAGTTCACTACCGCTCCTCAAAGTCACATTGGCCGTATTGTCTATAGCAGACTGTACAGTTATATACATATTTTTCTAGTTCAATACTGCAAACTAATAATTATTTATAGCAAGGTTAAAAAATATTTATTTTACAGATGTCTACAGCTGCGAAATCGGATCGCTCAAATTTTATCTTATTAGTGCATTCGGTGGACTACTCGCTTGTGGTATTACACATACCGCTATGGTTCCACTAGACTTGATCAAGTGCCGAATGCAGGTATAGTGTATGCATCTGCCATAAGTAATATAAGCTTTCATTAAATATAATAATAGAATTTTGCTAACAAACATCAAGTGCCGTATTCCCGTACCGTGTATGCATATGATATGCTTAACAGTTTTCTTTAACTAAAATCCGTAGAAATTTGCTAACAAAAATCATGTGATTTATGCGGACATAGTGCAATCATCTACCTTCACAAGATTTCATTAAAGAAAACAACAGATTTTACGTATTGAAAATCAAACGCGAAATGCGCATATTGCTCACTTATCTAGCATAAGTAATAGAAGCGTTCATTGTCTAAAAGAGTATGATTTTTGCTCAAAAATCAAATGCCTTCTGAAGGTACTTCCTCCATTGTTTAAAAGTTTGTATTGCCTAAAAGTGTGCAATTTTGCTTACAAAAATAAAGTACCGTATGCGACTATAGTGAATCGACACAGAGACTTTAAATACCTAGCAGTGTTGACACAAAACACGACAGAATGTCCCATACGTTTAGGAAATAAATCAATGGCTCCAAAAACACAAGATACATTTCTAATTTATGCTTACTTTGTCAGAACAGAGGCTCTGAACATTTCTTTCTAAGAATAATTCAATAGAGATCAGAGATCGGTCCGTCTCAATCGGCTTTAAATCTAGGTTAGTGTGACCGACCGGGCTAGGTACGTGCAAAAATTCACCTTGCTTGGGTCCGTTTCAAGTCTTGTTTTTCTCGTGGTTGTAAAAGTCCTTAGTTTATAATCTGTGTTTGCCAGGTAGGACATTTGTCTATTAACAGTAAACACATAAACCAAACCGAACTTTTCAGAAATATTTCTGTAGCCATCATTAACGAGATGTATTACCTGAAAGAGCTTGAGCTTCAAATTTAGATTCTTCAAATATTTACATATTGCAATTTTCCTTTAAAAATCACAGTAATCGTTTTTCATTTGATCAAAACTTGACCAAATTTTGAGAAGATTATGTTTAGGCTTTGGGTTAGAAATGTGTAAAGGCCAAAGTCTCACTTTTTAGCTGAATTTATTTCCATTTGTATTCCACTATGAAAAATAAACTACACCGTAGTTGCCAAATCAAGCTTTACAAACAACCAAGCAATCACGATAGCAATTCCAAAACAGACACAAATCCAAAGCTAAATCTAAGCCAAAGTTAACACCGGCAAAAACCAACAATCTTCAAATCCGCAGGCAGACAATTCTTAGAGGACAATAAAGGAATACAAATTCACAGAGGAAGAAATTTATAAGTAATCGTAAAGCAATAAGCAGCACCTGCCCAGAGTCAACATTTTCGAGCATATTCCCAACCAGCACGACATCCTTCGAAAAAACGAGGTATTACAGCCATGAACCGCCCCGACAGTTGTTTAAAACCACTGAGCTGGTTCGACTTACACTTGTCCAAAGAGTAGAGCATACACATTTCTGTATTGATGTATATATGTGTTGTGTGCCATTGTGCTAAAAAGAATGCATGTTGAATTAAAAGTTTACAAATCGGCTATGAAGTAAACACGTGTTTTCTGTGCAATCGTCAATTTGTCCCATCAAAGTGAGTGATCCAACAATTACGTTACATCTACGGCTTTCGCTATTTAAAATTTCATTTGATTTTTAATGCTTACAGCTCCTGCAGCCGTTTAAAGTTTACTTAGATATGTGTAGTTTGGAAAAATGCTAAGAGACCGACGCAAACGATACAGATTATTGACTATTTCTTGTCAAACACATATTTAAATGTAAATTGATTAAGTTTAGGTTAGCTGAACGCGCCCGGAGTGTGTGTTATGTGTATGTATGGTATGCTTATTGTCTTGGGTAAGCAAATAGCACACGTTTGCTTGACCAGAGAGACTTCCGTCCGTCAAGTATGGAACAATGTCGTTGTTAAGAAAATCGCGATTTCTCGTAGTAATAGAACGTAGATGCAAAGCATGACACCGTGCGGCTGATATTGAAATTTGTTGTTCTTTGATATTTCAACACTACTTTACACATTTTGCATATTTTGACCCACGACATAACTATTCTGACGGGAAATACAAGTACATAAGTTTGACATTGCCCACAAATAATTCACAGCTTAACACAACCAAGGTTGAAATTAGTATTACAAGTGTCTCCTAATAAGAATGATATGGGACCCATCACCTTTGTGACAATTTATACGGGAACCTTGACGTCGAAGCAACGTTGCTTTTTTATTTATTGGTCGCAGCAGATGATTGGCATACCAATTGTAGATAGGTTACTCTGCAATTTCAAATGAGAAACTGTGTCCAATGCTTTAGCAAGGTTAATGAGTAATACTTCAACATCAATATTTAGTCAACAATTTCCCCCATTCATGCAGGTACGGCTTCGAAAACTCGTGTTTTAGTAAAATTTTTAATGTAAATCCATATTGATTAGCAGGGGCGTAACAGGAAGAGTGCGAAGGGTGCAAATAGTTAGCCACCGCGATTCTCCGCAGAAATTTCCGAAGCACTCTTTTTTGAGTGCTTTAGGCCTCTCCATTTGCGCAGCGCGCTGCGTCACTGTTAGTTACATGAAATGACATCATACTTTTTTAAACAACATATAGGTAGTTGTTTATAATTCTTTTCATTACCTTGCACAGCTTTGAAAATAGACAAACTGTGCAATTTCTTGAGTCTCCTTAAACTCCTTTCTTATAAACAGCCGTAGTATTTGCGTGAAGCCAATTATCACGAAGCACCAAACTTATTGTTTTAACATATAGTAGAAAGGGAAATAAATATAGTGATTCATTTCTCGAAGAAAATATTGATCGATATCGTTCTACGAATGGCTATGTTTACTTTTCAGGTCTTTAGTCTCTTGTGGAAGTTAAGAAAGGTAAACAGAACCCAAGACGGCACTCGTGTAGAGAAAGTCTCTACAGTAAAACGCAAAAATTATACCGTTATCGGTGTCTTAATCCTAAACCTTACTCTAAGCTTCGCATTTAAAAAAGCTTAACGTAACCCTACGTTTAAGGGGTCTGCCTTCCCCCACCCGGAACTACCGACTATAAGCCATTTTTCTTGTAACGGCTTATACATGCAATAGTGATTGTGGGTTACTGTACAGGATTTTGTTACACAAGTGACCCCAAGACAAATCATATTGCCCTTGGTGGTATTTCGTTACAAAATAGTCATATAGGTCTTAAACGTAAATGTGAACTTCAAAAATATTCTAGCAGGACGTTCTTAGAATCTTAAAACGTTGTGAAAATTAGGTTGTTCATAACATACTTACCGTTCGCTAACGTTATTTATATTATGCATTATTTACGATTTGTTCGCCAGGGCCAAAATTATGTCACGCGTTTAACTCAACTACTTCTGGTAAACTATAGCTTAGCTCATTTTTATAGCTTAGCTAGTTATAATGTGGCAAACAGGGAGCTTAGCTAGGCTCTGCGTGACAAACCAAGCGTCCGTCTGAACTGTCAATTGAAAAATTTTATTTAGTAATGTGCTTAGTGTAACAGCATTTTGTTCGATTGTATTTTTACACTAATTCTAAGTAATATATTTCTTTTAATATATACAATTAACGTTTTAAGCTGTATGCCACTTTTGGGGCATTATTTAGATACATATTAGTAAAATGTAATGTTTGCGGAGTAAATAGTCTCTGGGTTAAGTTATAGGGCTCAGCTGAACGCCTCGTGACAAAAGCACAGTCCGACTCGACACTCGATGACAAATGCATAGCCTAGCTAGGTTATTCAAAATTTTAATAGTCGAGCTGTACTGTATCTGGCTAGTCCAAAGTGGGGGGCGAGGGGGCGGCCCTGAATTTTCGGCTGCCCCCCCCTGGGAAAACGGAGGTACCACTCGGCTGCTACCCCCCGGCAAAAATTCGGGTACCCCCGGCTCAAAAGTCCCTGCTTAGAAAAATTTACTTGTAAGCGCGACAAACTCCGGAAAAAATATTCGGTACCCCCTCGGTAGGTGAGCCGGGGACCCCGGCTTAGGCCCCCGGCTATAATTTCCGAAGTTTGGACTAGCCAGTGTATGCATGACATAGTATCTAGCCCATTTGAACGCGTGACATAATTAGGAAAATGCGCATGCATCTTATGGTAAACGATGCATTATTTTCATGAAAATTGAAAACTGACGTCTCAATTTGGGCAAGCTTACTATACGTAGGCAACATGATTTTAGGTGTGCCGATATTCAAATGCATTCCAAACGTTCAAATACGCTATCGCCGAAGAGGGAATGCGAAGCTTATCAAAAGGCTGGCTTCCAACACTCATAGGGTACTCGCTGCAAGGTACAGGAAAATTCGGGCTTTACGAGGTGTTCAAAGTTCTATTTTCTGATGCTCTCGGTACAGTACGTTTACAATATATATTCGATTTTTGTTGTAGAAAAAACAGATCGTCACATCAAATTGCATGTTTAATATTACCTTTGTCGGAAAACAGTACTTTCAATAAATACTACGACTTGAGATATCTCTGTAGAAAGAACGAACCTCAAGAAACTTCTTTAAATACACAGTACAACAGTTCCAGTAATGAATTTTGTATAACTACGAGAAGCGTGAATTTGAAAACTACATCAGTGTTCTAGCGAAACTGTATACTCATAGCGCACAATTAATAATTTTCACGCAAAATTTGTGGTTTGGCACCGCACATAATTTATGATAGTAAATGAATATATACTTTTGTTATTTATGCAAAATCTTAAATGTTTCTTCACCTTCTGCTTCACTGGAGGTCATGAAATTGTCCATGTTTGAGTATCTATGTATAAAAGTTTCCATCTATAACTGCATACATCAAAACTCAAAACCTTTAGATTTGTAATCATTTCCACCATTCACTTTGCGTGCAGTATACTGTTAGCAAGCCAATGAAGAAACGGTCCTATTAAAAATACCGCAACAATTTACCCTTACTATGCCCCCAGATAGACATTGTTTTGCTGACATCAATGTGTTGTTTACATAGTTCTCTTGCAAATGCCGTTTTTATTTTTAAAATATCCCCCAGCCTGAATCTGAGTAGTAACATTAATTCAAATATCCTCAAAGTCTTCATCTTTGATAAATTTTTCTATTATGGGTAAAACAGAAGATTAGCTGTTAGAAAATTTTTTTAATATCGGTAAAACAGAAGTTTAGCTGTTGGTAATTTTTTTATTATCGGTAAAACAGAAGATTAGCTGTTGGTAATTTTTTATTATCGGTAAAACAGAAGATTAGCTGTTGGTAAATTTTTTACTATCGGTAAAACAAAAGATTAGCCATTTGTAAATTTTTTATTGTTCGTAAAACAGAAGGTTAGCTGTTGGTAAATTTTCTCATTATCGGTAAAACAAAAGATAAGCTGTTGGTAAATTTTTTTATTATCGGTAAAATAAAAGATTAGCTGTTGGTAAATTTTTTTATTATTGGTAAAACAAAAGATTAGCTGTTGGTAAATTTTTTATTATCGGTAAAACAGAACATTAGCTGTTGCTAAATTTTCTCATTATCGGTGAAACAAAAGATTAGCTGTTGGTAATTTTTTATTATCGATAAAACAAAAGATTAGCGGTTGGTAAATTATTTTATTATCGGTCAAACAAAAGATTAGCTGCTGGTAAATTTTTTTATTATCGGTAAAACAAAAGATTAGCTGTTGGTAAATTTTTTATTATCGGTAAAACAGAACATTAGCTGTTGCTAAATTTTCTCATTATCGGTGAAACAAAAGATTAGCTGTTGGTAATTTTTTATTATCGATAAAACAAAAGATTAGCGGTTGGTAAATTTTTTTATTATCGGTAAAATAAAAGATTAGCTGTTGGTAAATTTTTTATTATCGGTAAAACAAAAGATTAGCTGTTGGTAAATTATTTTATTATCGGTAAAACAGAAGATTGGCTGTTGGTAAATTTTTTTATTGTCGGTAAAACAAAAGATTATCTGTTGGTAAATTTTTTCATTATCGGTAAAACAAAAGATTAGCTGTTGGTAATTTTTTTATTATCCGAAAACAGAAGATTAGCTGTTGGTAAATTTTTTCATTATCTGTAAAACAAAATATTAGCTGCTGGTAATTTTTTTATTATCGGTAAAACAAAAGATTAGCTGTTGGTAAATTTTTTATTATCCGTAAAACCGAAGATTAGCCGTTGGTAAATTTTTTTATTATCCGTAAAACAGAAGATTAAGCTGCAACGCATGTCTTGCTGCATAAATAGAATTGTAACTATCTATGGCACTTATGTTTATTTCAATCAACATGACCTTGTCTATTGTTTCGTAGTTTTCAATCAACAGAATGTTTTTCTAAAAAAAACTTCTGCTCTTGGAAATGTTACAAAGCTAAAAAAATTGTGTTCCTAATGCGACATGTATGTTCCTAACAAGGTCCAAATTGCCTATTAAGGTAAAATTTTGAAGTTTTGCAATTAGAATAGTCAATCTTTTGGCTAAGTAATACAGACTAAGGCTTTGTTCTGGGAATTCTCTATGGTATGATATAAATTTTAATGCGGCTGGCTTTGGTAATGAGCCAAAATTTTGGAAAAAACGATCTATGTTCCTTTAGTACCCGACGGCTGAAATGAGTGTACCTAGATAGGCGTACCCTTTGTTACTTTGGACTATTGAACTGCCTGATAATCGATCACTTCGATTATCCGACAGTCGTAGCTTGCTTAACCTTGGTTCATGGGGTGCCGTTAATGCCTCGTATGTATGCAAACAAGTATAGAAATATACATAGGCGAAAAATAACGTTTCAGCATAATCGATTTGTAAATAAAATTACTCGTCTAAAAGCTCCAAAACATAGTATACAATATACATACTAGTGTTAATATTGGTACTGAATTGATATTGTAAATGCAAAAGCACCAGAAAGAATATCACTATATTCCTACAAGGCGGTACCGGCTCGAGAAGAATATCACTATATTCATAGGTGTCCAAGGTTCATCGGCTATATCAATTTAATATAACGTGGTTCGGGGGAGGGGTGTGGGTTGGATAAGTCAGGCGATAAATTTTGAAATGTTTAAAAACTCATAAATTTTCACATTTTCGCTAATATGTTCACCAGTTCTTGACCAATTTGCGCCCGCTCTCCACAAATTTACCCCGACTGCTGTCAATTTTCGCTGAATCTCCGCACTCATTCGGCGCGCGGGAGAGCAGTCCTGATACTTAGGGGGGCGGAGGGAAAGGTGGGATGCTGCATATGACTTGAGAATAAGGGGTTTTGACACTCCGGCGCGTAACTCTTTGCCCACCCCTATGGAGACATAAGATTTATATCAAAATGGTTAAGATTGACATCTGTGCATTTAATGTATTACATGCCGTTTAAATGCTGCGCAATGTTTCAAGGTCACCAGTATGCTTTCGTATACAACCAGCATACCATACATTGTTTATTACCCCAAGATTTCGAAGATCGTTATTCAATAGTAGTCTCGATACGCGGCGTTCACGTTATATGTCACCGCTGTTTGGGACATTTGTCCTCCTGTATTCGCGACTTTACAGTATAGACAGTCAAGGTGACACCCGTACTGTAAATAAATTACCGAGGGTGTACGTACGACACCCCCTAGCTACTACATTTTTCTTTACACTGTTGTACACACCATTAGTTACCGATTTGGCGCGAATAAACTGTAACGGACGCCGTCTGTAGCTAATGTGGTTTATTAATCCACTTTAATTCCAGATATTTGTATCTAGGCCACATAAACGTAGATGAAATAATGCCACACACTGTCAATAAAACTGTAATAGAGACACGATATGCTTGACACTGTCGACAAGTGGCAATA
The DNA here is from genome assembly GCA_030248225.1 of Trileptium ribeirensis. Classification (NCBI taxonomy): domain Eukaryota; kingdom Metazoa; phylum Nematoda; class Enoplea; order Enoplida; family Thoracostomopsidae; genus Trileptium; species Trileptium ribeirensis. Next base: position 10,978 of record JASANE010024241.1, read on the forward strand.
CCCCTAGCTAGCTACTTTTGAAAAAAAAATATAAAAAACATTGGGTGTCTTAGACACGGCAGATTAGATAATCAACATCAGCCTGTTGCTGACAGTTCGCATGACACAGTGTGGTGTACATAGGTTCCAAACGTTGGGGACGTTGTAACGTGAACGCCGCATTATTATTACTGTAAATTGTACCCACAAAGATGATTACCATGCTATAAGTTGCGGTATAATATGCGACTACTACATTCGAAATAGAATTTGACGTCAGCTTAAAACAATTATGCCGGAATCAAGATCAACTGCCACGCATACCTTAAAACGATCAAATTTTTAGATAAAGCTGTGATTTCAAAATACAATTATCGTTATCGGGCTGTATAAATCAAAAATGAGTTTGGGGTATTTCATACACCACGACAAATTCTTGATTTAATTCGACAGCTCTGAAGCAAAATTATAAGAGCTGATTCATTTTCAGTGATCAGAACTGGACTATCAGAAGGCTAATCAGCGGAGATGAGAAATTAGGAAAGTTTAGTACCAACGTGAAAAATATTTATTGTGACAAAGCATATATTATTATTTTTACCCATATGCCCTTTAGGCGTAGTACCATTATATAAAAACAAGAGCTAGTTCGAGGACAGCATTCCTAACCTAAAGCATACATAATATGTAAAACTTAGACTATTTTAAGGCATAGTATATTGATACCGGCCATCCTCATAGGACATTATTCCAGCCCGCCTTTGTTGGTCGACATTCCTGGGGTAATTAAGTTTTGCAACAGTAACAGTTGTAAAATATTTTTTGTTCAGGGAAAGCCAATCCTACAAAATGGTGAGGTATGCTAAGGCCGTCAGCAAAAGCTAACGTTGTAAAGGCAACTTCAGATATCAGAAATGAAGAGCCGATGATATTAGACTCATTGAAGAGTATGACAATTTTCGGTCTGCTGAGTTAATGGCAGTGGTCGATTTAAGCTGCAAAGTTAAGCTGTTTTCGAAGCAGGTTGGACTAGAATGAGTGAAGTGAGCATTGCGGTTTCACAACTTACTTTGTTGTAGATGAATGCATATTTATTGAGTAAAGTATATCGCATATTAATTAATGACCTTCAAAGAACAAAAATAAGCAATAAAATATCAGTACTGAAAAATTTAGCGTTTTAAGAAAATACCATACAAAAATTTTGCAAACCTATTTTGACGAGCTCTGCAGTAGTGTTGGACCAGCCGGCCGGATACCAGCCGAACATGTCACCGGCCAGTGCCCAACACTACTTCGGGGAAGCATATATACAAGAGAAAATAACTCTTCAACATATTCGATTTATATATAAAATTGTTCGACTACATGCTCTAAGAACATATTAGTAACTACAATGCAGTAATACAAGCTTGCAAACAGTAATCCTTAATTTTAAGTATACACGATGCATTGATCATGACGCTTCTGCTTTATTAGTGGCATTTATTCAGTTTTGCCACCAACAAACTTTTATAACTGTTTAGGGTTCCAAGCATGTAATTCGCCAGGCTCGGACAGACTCACTAAAAAGTATGTGAGTACCTACACAAGATATTATTTCGCAAGGTTTGAAAGCTTGTTGCAGCGGGATAGTAAATGGCTCTCCTGGTAATGACTATATTATACAAGCTTTTCAATTTGCTAGCCACCACGGTCCCATCCTATAACACAATTTTTCCTATTCTAAGCCGTTTTAGCCCCTGCATAATGTTGATCTTTTTCTTAAATTGCGCTTAAGTAAACATTTTAGTTTTATTTAGACAAACTATTTAAGATGAGGCGCAAAACTACATACTTTCAGGAGAAGTCGTACACGTGGCGGACATCGATATACATTTGCTCAGCAGCATTAGCGGAATTATTTGCTGATATCCTTTTAGCTCCAATGGAAGCTGTAAAAGTCCGTATGCAAACTGGTCAAGCTGAGGTTGCTCCAGCTTTACTTATCCCGAAGACAAACATTATGGGACAGTCAGCTGCGGGAAACAGTGATTTTATGTATACTGTAAAGCTAATGTGGACCTTCGAAGGAGTTAGAGGGTAAGATTTGATATACCTAAACCAACGTTTATTTTTAGACTCTCATAGGCTAGAGGAGTTTGGTTATGCCACCGTTTTAAAGCGTCAGTCAACATGGCAAATTCTGGAAAACCTTAAAAATGGTCGGCTAAAAATTAAAAATGAAGGACTCAACGTGAATGCATTGGTTATCATTCTTGACATGAGGGTTGCACGAGCCACATGTATTAAATCAAACCCTTAACCAAAGGTGGTCTTGTTGAAAAATTATCATCAACTGTAATAAATCGAAATATTCTATATTTTAATATTGATTATTGAGGTTATACCTACAGAATTTTCAATATTGTAACCGTTAACGTGTATAGTTATAGGATCAAAAATGCTATATTTTAAAATGTATATAAAATGCTATATATTTCAAAAGGTATATAATTACGTTGCGGCGTCACTCCAACTTGTATTTGCCATTAGGCACAGGTATCGCTTTCCTTTTTAATAAGAAATTCTAAGTACTATTGCCACAATTTTAAAAATGATCTGGATTACGCCATAAAGCACCAAAGTAGGCATGTCGATTGGATATATATATCAAATGTTCAAAAGACTTAATTTCTGTTATTTAGTCCAGATTATTCACGGAATTGAAGCTCCAAATAATTTTAATAATAAGCAAAAATTTTAATAATGCGCCAACCATCATATGTTGTAAATTTGTTTAATAATTGTTACGGAACGCTTTTTGGCCCATTGAAATTCGGAATAAAAAATGGTCGCTTATTTTCCATACCAAGGGTTTGCGATTCGATATCACTTATGACAAAATAGGATGGTTGGTGAGCTTTAAGTTTACTCACCCATAAGTATTACGTAAAATATTAAACGTTTATTCACTGTTTATGATCAGATCAACTCCAAATAACTCATAGCATTATAGTATATAGCCATAACCTTTAGTTCTACAAAAGGGTCTTTTCGGTTAGCCGCAGCTTGATTTGGTCCATGTTTAAGATACAGAGGCAATTTTAGTGACAGTCGATTAATGCAGCGTTTACGTTATAAAAGACCATTGTAAAAGTTTTGGCCACCCTGAGCGTCTTTTCCACCACCAATTACATGTTGTCTTGGACACCATGGTGTTTCTGATAGTATTTTCAGATAGTATATATAGGCAGTGTACTGTCGGTAATACTATGGTGTGGACTACACCATAAATTTTATATGGTGTTAGCTACACCATGCTGTTATTTACACGCAATATATAATGGGATTGTGTATGATGTCCTTGACACCATCAGTAAAAACAATAAGTAGATTAAGACACTATATATAGCTACATTAATGGTGTCTGATACACCATCTTTTGCATTACATAGTGTGGGTATATACCATATACCACTGGATGGTGTGGTCTAGACCATAGGGGACAAAACCTCATATAGGGTTCCTTTGTAACGTAAACGCCGCATAAGCTCAACGAGCTGGTTCATAAAATGTCCAGTTCAACCATTCCTATGAGAAAAATTTTCTCGATTTATTTCGGTCCTCCTTGGTTCCCTTCGTTACCCAAAATTAAAAAAAATTTCTCCATAAATGCACAATTTTATTTATCATTAGAACCGTCTTGCCCAGCTTATTCGAAGGGTGTAAAATCAGTCCAGTCGGTTCCTGAGTTAAAGAGTTATTTCTTTTTATATGATATCCTAAGCCTAAAATTACCCCTAAAGCTTTGGCTAAAGCTAAGTCCTTAACCCGTGAACCGATTGGGCTCCACTATTCGACATGAATAACTTTTGAATTATATGTAAGATTACGCATTTTTATAGAGAGAAAAATTTTCGGAAATATTAGGGTACTAAGGGGAACCCAAAAAAATTGTCATGAAACTGGTTGAAATAGATATTTTCTGAATCAGATTGTCGAGCTGAATGCAATGGTACTGAAATTATAGCCGTTTCTTCAAAATCGACTAATTTTCGGGTTGTTGACGGCTAAACCAAAAAGACCCGTATAATGTCCACTTTGTTAATGTCAAAAGTCATTGTACTTAATTCTTTAACTAAAGATAATGCAAGTCTAAACATAGAACCAAAATCGTTGTCTCACTATACCATCAAGTATATACAATATTTAAAACAGTAAAAACACCGAATAAACTAATAAGATCGTCATAAGTCGCTTCTCAGATTTCTGCAGGAATCTCTAAACTAATCAGATGTAAATGCGTTTGCTATTTTTCTGATTTACCTTTATTAAACAAAAATATTTTGCAACTACTGTTTGTGCTCTGGAACAATAATGCTTCTGATCAACGATTTTGTTTTGTTTGCTTGACGTTAGAGCGTTAGAGTATTATAGCGATATTATTATCTTTACATGCTGAAAATATTACATGTGCCCAAAGAGGGGTAGAGTATGAGGTTGGGTGCTCATAGAAGGGGACAATATGGGTTTGCCCAAAGAATTGAACTCACCGAGTCATATTTTCCTCCAAAAGTACCCTGTCACAACCCCAATCCCTGTTTACAGCCGAGGCCATCAATACTTCAATACTCCCAAGGCGACGCACCCTGGGCACCTATTACTGAAATATATATGCATAATATCGACATAAAGCATGACTGTAACTTGGTTTTACATCAACTTTAGTGATTTGCAGGTTCTACAAAGGTCTAACTCCGCTATGGTTTCGACAGGTGCCTTATACAGTAATGAAGTTCGCTTCATTTGAAAGAGTTATCGAATTTTTATACATGTATGTTATTCATGTACCAAAAGAGCTTTGCAGTAAACCTCAACAATTGCTCATTACTTTTGCTGCCGGATATATTGGTACGTTTCAGTTGCATATTTGTACATCAATATGCTTAATATGTAAAGCGATTCTGTGCGGAGTTGCAGAATACGAACAACTTTATTATTTAAATGATAGGTGTCCGTTGGGGAGTATGGGGGTTACCCATCTAAGGGTCTGAATCCATTTAAGCCCCCGCTTGGACTCGCGCATCACCCCTCCCCGAAATTAGGTAGGGAAAATTTGGAAACGAGAAACATTATGAGAAAAAATTGGAAGGGAATGGAGAAAATGTTTGGTTATACCCCTCACCTGCCCCGTACCGCTACGCAGCCGCGATTTGGCCGGAGCCACGTACCTACATAGCAGGCGGATATTGATAAATATATTGTAATCTCAATACAGCTGGGGCATTCAGCTAATAATTTCTGCAGCAGTTGCACCATCAGTTTAGACATCAAGCAATATTAAGATTGAACATGGGAAATTTAGCTTTCAAACAAGATAAGCACTATCAATGCAACCGGTAGCAGTGGTAGCTGTGGGCAGCTGGTTTCAAAAACGGATGCGGTGTTTATTTAATTTAAACGATGACAAAATTTATACATTTGCTCATTAAAGTACTTGCAGTTCAGTATAATAACATTTTGTAATGGCTATATATACGACCAGATATGAAACCCTGTTCATTTTATGCAAGGCATACTATACAAAATCATAATCGGAAGACATGTTGTCTGCATAGTGACACCGCTTTTCGTAATATCAGAAAATAATGGTTTCATAAAGTCCGGCGTTTGAGTAAATACCAGGATATACTGCCAAATTTTTCTTTGTAAAGGTCAGTTCATACGGTCAAAAATGTTTTCATTATCCGCCACCATCCGTCAAGATGATGGTGTTATATAGTCACTTCAACTGTCCAATTACATGTTACCAGTAACATTGTATTTTAGACAGGTTACCATCAAAACATTGTGTCTTTATGCAGTTGAAATATAAAAAATTTAACAATTGCAGAAAATTGAAATAAGTGCTTAATAATCTTGTGAATATTATCGACTGAATATTTCTTAGTCTTCTGTAGATAAGAAACGGTGATCAGACGATGAAACATGAATATTTGTTATTCAGAGACGTTGAAGAAAAAGATGCTCGACAAACTCTAAATAGCATATTTTTGTATTGGAGCTTGCTCTGAAAGAAGCGCTCATTCAGCGCTATTAAGGGAAATATGTAGATAATACATTTTAGATTACACAGAAAACCTGTTGTCGAAAGAGCTTTTATTATGTGCATTGGATTTATATATAGATATGATTTGAATGCATAAAAAAGCTGGGTCTTCTCTCTGAATTCACTCTAACAAATATGTTCAAAACAACGTTTGCAATATCTCATATTTAACGTAAACATTGCTACAACTATATGTAATAACGGTGACGCAGCTGCATGGCGCAACTTCCTAACACCATGCCCATACGACCCCGGCTATCGTAACCTCAAGGGCGGACCGTAGGTGCTGAAATTTTGATCCTATTCTTGGTCAGACCCAAGAAGCTACGGAGCTTAGCAAGCCGCAGGCGAGCTTCACGGGGTGTGTTCGGACCCCGCCCGATTGGTTGCGCACGTGTCTAGTTTCTGGTATGATTTCTGAGGTCCCGCAGGGAGGCTAGCACCGACATGTGCTCACAGGTCATGGAGCCTAGCCGCTATTCCCTATCTAAAGCTCATCGGAAGTTGTTCATTTCTAATCAGTTATGTGAAATGTTGGATTGAAGTTGAGAGTGACCCTAGAAATTTGAAGCTCAAGTTGACTTACCTAGCAAAGCTCTTGGTATGCTCCGTGTTAGAGCATTGACCTATGTGGCCCTCACAGGGTTCCGACGGGCCCTGAATGTTTACTGTCGGAAAATCGATGGCGTGGCTTGCTCCGTTCAATAGATTCTATCTCGATGAAAATATAATAAATCCCTAATGAAATTCTCAGATTATTGCCAGGGACGAATTAACTTTTTGACTGTGTTCCTATGATTTTATTCCTTGGTTCCAGTAATACACGAAATAAATCAGCTAGAAGGCCATGCTCGTCAGGGATTGCGACATTCTCGCACACAAGCCATGGCGAGCAGGGCCTGCTCGTCCGTGTGGACAAACCAGCGAAAAACCCTATCGCCTCAGTATCAAGTAAGACTGTGCTCGGTGTTTCAAGATACTAAGTTTATTTACAAAGATTAAATTTTATCGAGGGGACGAGTGTTCCTAAACAGAGAGCGGGGCGGGACGAGTAAAACGGATCGGGGAAACCTAGTAGTATCTTGCTGTGGTCGCTGCGGTTCAACACATGATGGGGGTACGAGACGTTAAAAAGAGAACAGGGGAGGAACGTACAGATATCCGCCAATTCGCGGACTAGGGGCGGTTATCCCTGCTTCAACTCAATGTTAACGAGCTAATCAGCTATGCAGCGCACTGAGCAGGGGCCCTAGAGTGCTTCATATAGCGCTCCTTAATGCGGGTCACTTCAAGTGACGAATAAATGCCTACAGCGACGGACCTCAGTCTGGGCTACGGGCGAAACGGGATTGAATTGAACTATGCAAACTCCACCACATGGCCTAATCACTACTTAGAGCAACGCCGGGGATAGAGTGACACTAGGAGCGCCGCATAGGTTACTCTGGCAATACGTTTACAATACTACCTACATTTGAGTTTATTTTATTAAAGCTGGTGCCCCTAACTAACTAATCGTACGACTGACCGAACTGAGAGCTAGAGAAGAAGGAAAAATAGACTAATTTATCGGCTCTAGGCCGGCAAAATGTGATCATGGTGCTAAATGACGTGATGCGTCCTTCTAGGCAACTTACGAGGTTGCCCCCAGGGACGAGTTCGCTTGGTTGGCATCGCCTTGTTTTCTCCGCTGAAATTTTGGGTGGGGGAAGTTTTACAGGCGAGCCGCATCCGACCGAGGAGCGACTCAACCTTATGTCCTAACTTTGGGACCATTTTGGATCGTCAGGCCAGGGGCGATCGGCCCGGGACGCATTCGCGTCTTTTGTTTTGTCTTTGGTTGTTTGTTTCTTTCCTCTCTCTAACAACGATTTTGTCGTCCTAATACACTGCTGTATACAGTGTCTCAACTGCACTGTTGTACAGTTGAGTTATCATCGACTTAATAGTCGATGTCTCTAAGTCTCTATGGCTGAATGGGTAAGATGCATAATTCTGCAGCGGGCTTGAATTCCCCGTGCAGGATCAACTCATGATGCTGGCAAATAAAAAGCAAGCACTGAAACTGCGAATAGAGAACTGAATCTGGGCATACATAGTACATAGCCTAACAGGCACTCAGGATAAATAATAAAATCAATCCAAACTCAGCGATCAACTCGCTTTAAAAAGAGAACGGGGTTTTGCACTTGCTCAGTTTGGGGCCCAAATGGCCAGAGCGAGTCCGGTAGTTTTCTTTAATGGGGTGAGGGGTAAATATTTTCTATTTTATCGGCGGGAGCACGAAGGGTTTCTTCCGCATGAGCGCCAACTAGTTATGGCACGAGGGCCTACTATCGGTTTATTTAGAGATGTTTATATTGGATATTGGTCTCGAGGAAAGACCATGTCAGTATACATTAACAAACACTGGTAAACTTAATTGTTTCGTCAAAGTAGTCTTTCGGGACGTGAAAATGGTGTATTACTACCAGAACGAAGCGGTCGCGTCACCAAATAGGGTCGGCTGAATGTTTGGTCGGCTGAGGGCCCTGTTCCTCCAGCCAATTTTCGATCACACGGGGGTCAAGGTGGTCACCTATCGTTTCTCCGGTCAGTCGTTTAGGTTCGAATGAACTGCCTACCAGAATTATTTAAGCGCTCAAAAACCAGTGTCGAATAATCAAATTGAGACGATTCCCAAACAGCATTCAGTGCAGACAGCAAATACCTCAAGCTCAAGCTGGTGTACTTAGAATTTGTTCCGTCTTTAGTGAACCCAAATTTTCTTAGCTCAGTAGAAAAGAAGTTTTAAGGGCTTCCTAGAGCCCGACGGAGGCTAGTCCTCTGTCCCTAATATGTGTTTCTGTCCAGGCTCAAACACGGCATGAGCTTTGGACGATCCACTAAGCTACAAATTGGGAAACCACAATAGCGAAACCATTGAATAAGTCCCTATTTTCTGTGGCAAGCACGCTCAAGAAATTTTACCGTGGTCGGCTTAGGAAAATTCGACAGTCCTAACTCAGAGGAAGCAAGCCATGCAAAACCCGGACGAGAAGCGTCCATTTTGTTGTGCCCTACCTAAGACCACGGGGAATCAGACGGACTTCGGCTATTTGTCCTATGGTCTACTGCAATCCCGTGCAATCGCTCAAGATGCCCAAAACGGGACTCGATGTGTGGAGGTTTGTCAATGAACCTAATTAACTACCTATGAATGACCTGTCACTGTTACGTCTGGGGAAAGTAAACCCCCATACTCTCGGTTCTCCTCTTGACTTACGATATTTGATCCGGGACAGCTATTGCTAGTCACCTTCCGCGAGACGGAAGACGTCGGTGCGGGACCTCCAATCGTCGAAGCCCATTCGAGGAAACGAAAAGCACGAGAAAACACATATCGAAGTAAAACTATACAGTAAAATTCAAGCGTCGGAGCCGGTCAGTAAAGTCGACCGATCTCCGCGCTGCCGAACTGATTCTAAGATTCGATGCGTTTGTTGTAAGCTCGAAATTTTTTCCTGTAGTTAAGGATGGCGATTTTGTCGCCGTCCAATCGTTGGCGATTTCTTGACGCCCACTTTTTCGGGTTTTTTGTCCAGTGTCCAATTGGGGACACTTCCGGAAATTCAAATTGTGACGTCTACCGCAAACCGTCGATGTCCTTAGGGAGAGTCGGCTTCAATTAAATTTGCCGACATCAACTTTGAACCCTCCGAGTACTCGGAAGTTGACCATCTGTGATTGTAGTCCCAATTTTCTCAAGAAAAGTAAACTCTGAAGTCCCAATTTCCCGTCCTTATCGCCGGATGTCCAGCGAAATCGGATCCTAAACTCACAACGTTTAAACAGCTTCCGATCGCAGCTTAGTTCAAACTATTGCGAGTACTTTCGGGTCACGCAATTTCCTTCTTCAGCCACAATTAGCGTGACAATCTGTTCGACTTTTGATTGTTTGATCTTCCCAACCCGTCCTAACTCAGCGACGATCGGCTCAGCCTTTGTGGTTCTCGATTTGTCGCCCTCCTAATTGAGCCAAATTTAACTTGGAAGATGACGCTCGCTCATAGGACATCTTAAAACAACGAAAAGAATCGATCTTATTTGAAATTTTCATGCGAATGCCTATGTTTCAAAGTCCCGCCGGCGGAACCGGCGACGGGAAAATGCCCGTCTCGAGCTCAGAGACGGGGCAAACCCTAACGTACTCCTGGCTGGTCAGGGGCCCTGCTCCAAGGCCCCTAGGGTCCGCGGGAGGGCCCTAAAGTCGCCCCCGTTCGTCCTAATCGTCCGTATCTTGTCCTACCGTAAAACTCTAAAATTTAACGCTTTTTTGTTAGCGATGTCCTCGTCAGTCCGATCTTATGTTGTGTCCTTATATGCATATATATATATACATATATATAATACATACATATGAACATATATGTCTACAGCACACATGGATACACACATACAAATATACACACTACACACAGTAGACATAGCGGCGTCCTGAGCTACAGAAAGGTCGCTCAGGATAAACACATACTTAGAGCGCACCAACAACAACAACAACACGATGACGAAGAAGACCGACCAAAAACGTCGGTTAGAGAGAGCGAGGACAAGAAGACAAAAGGACAGCGAGGACACGAAGAGGGCGTGGGAAGGGAAGCGGGACAATGGAAATCCCGGGGGATTTTCGAGGGGCTGGGGTGAGATTCGGTCCCAGGACAAAAAACGGGGCCGATTGATACCAAACACGAGGGGGAAGGACGTAGCAGCGGGCCGGGACCCACTAATGGGTTCCGATGTATATTAGTATGGGGAGATTTAGCGGGATCTCCTGCGTTAACGGTTGGGCGGAGCGACGCCCGCCGGGTATAGTTGGACTCCTCGTCCAACGGCGATTTAAATGAGGGGTGATATCGCTACCGGGGCGGCAGGGGTGAGAATGGCGCTAAAATTACAGCGATTAGAGAGAGTAGTGGCTACGGTAGGGGCGCTTTTGCAGGTTATCCAGGTTTAACGGGGCGGCGGACCGGCGGTATTTTTGGAGATGTCTCGTCGAGACGAATCCAATGAGGGGCGGCTCGCCCATTTTGGCGTTGAGAGAAAAATCTCGAATTATCGGTGCCCATCAGTGGTTGGTAACAGCGTTCAAGGCACCTTTGAGTGACTACAGCGAGTCAGCGTGGATCCGGGCGGAGGTCCGGCACATGTCGTTGGACTAAACTAGTCGCTATGAACAAAACGAGGGGTCGCATCCACCGGTTCGAAAGTGGGGTAGGGCAACGAGGATGTCGGGAGCTGGGGGCTTGCATTAGTCGCATACTACAACGGGGGCTAAGGAAACGAGGCGATTTTACCTGAAACAGTCGTCCAAGGGGCACACATATATATACATGTACATAATTTATATATAGTATGTCTTAAATATGTGGAGGGTAACAGTCCGGATTTCACTTTGACAATCTCACCTAGCGTAAGTAGCGATTGTCTCTATACGTTACAAGCGAAGTTCCGGCGTTGTCCGGGCCGATTTTGGCGTCCAGCAATAGTCCCAAAATGTTTCACCAACATGCGCCGGCTACTCCCGAATGAGTCTGCCCTAGACGGGTGCGGGCCATTAAAGTAACCCGGTATCCATCATTCTTGATAAGCCCGAAAGCTGCCGTAAGTGCAAAGTAAGTTGCTTGTGAATGGTGATTTCCCGTGACCATTACTTAACATGTAGCCAAAACCAAGTACACTTGATATCTTTGATTTTTGTCTTAATAAACTTGTTCATTTGAACGTGCAGCCAGGGGCTTCCTATTCCCGGACGGTCATCACCGTCAAAGTTTTAACGCGAAGTGGCGACTGGTTGGGTTCTGCGTGATTCCTATTTTCTGTCGGTGTGGAGTTTAGTGTTCGGTTGGAACAGTCTGATTTTCACTATTTCGTCCGAACTGCCTCGCGCGACACTCGTCCCAGTGATCAGACAAGCAATCGACAAATAAAGATGAAGAGGCAACAATATTATGACATATAGCATCAAATGAAAACAGATCAGATTATAGCATACAGCATAATTCATAAAAACGAACCCAAATACGGCATAAAATGATAAGAACGAACCCAATTATAGCATACGGCATGAAATGATAAGAACGAACCCAATTATAGCATACGGCATAAAATGATAAGAACGAACCCAATTATAGCATACGGCATAAAATGATAAAAACGCATGATTATAACATACGGCAAAATGATATAACGAACCAGATTATGACATACGGCATTAAATGATAAAAACGCATCAGAATATAACATACGGCAAAATGATAAAAACGAACCAGATTATGACAAACGGCATAAAATGATAAAAACGAATGATCCTATTGATGTTCCCGAGTAAATCTGACGTCGAAATCATTGAAAAGACGCGTAACGGGGCCGGAACGGGCCTGTTATAATATACGTCGCTTGTTAGTTGTTGCGCGTATTATCGTACATCCAGCGTTCTGTATGCACGGTTATCAGCTTTTATTTGTTCAAGCTTGTCTGGCATGCTCGTTTGAACTTATCACAGCTGTGGATAGAAATCTTTGCATCGCGGGAGGACATATTACAATTACTACATGTATAGAAAATGTGAAGAACATTACATATATAGAAAAAAACTATATCGGTCTACTGGATACAGTTCATGCAGTGTCTCTGTCTGAGCAATTTTATTGCGTACAAAATTTAGTTCAACAAGGATATCTGGACAAAATCATTTGCTACATTTCTGTTTTGTAGCCTGTGGAAGCTTTCCATACTTATGGCGTGCTGTATTTTAGCAATTTAAAATTGTAATTTATCATCCTTTGAAATAACCTTTTATTCTGCATATTTCTAGCCGGTGTGATGTGCGCCATGGTTTCACAACCTGCGGACACCGTTATATCAAAATTAAACTCCGCCAAAGGATATACAATCGCAGTTAGCTTGCGCGAATTAGGTTGCTCAGGTAAGTCACAATTTAACATCTACAACAAGCTGATAGAGTTAAAATATTTACTACCACTAGCAGTTTAAATTATGCAGCTGTAAAATCATCTATATCATTTTAGCTCGTGAGCTAGTTTGATTATCGTACAATATCTAACAAACTGACGCCTGCGTCGTGGATCGAACCTCGATAGCGTTGGTGAGAACAGAGTACGCAAACACTGAACTGTCTGAGTGCTGTTGCTCAGTTGCTTAAGGAACGTCACAAAGTGTACGAATAACGACGCGCTTGCAAGCACACATCACGCGTCAAACTCTAGCACAACGTGCAGCAATATGCGCTAGATGCCAGTTCGAAAATATGAGCATAAAAGAGATAACTAGGAAGTTGTTACTTTCAGATATTGCTTACATATCTAGTTCATATATAACGTTCTACATCTAATCCGTACTAGTTTTAAGTTTCAAATAATTAGATGCTATAACTATCCTAGATCGATTTTGATTAATATAGGAAGTACACAATACATTTATTACACATCACCCTACAAGAAACCAAGCACTTAATATTAAATGAGGAAAACCAGTTTAACATACAAAGTTGTTTCAGCTAAAAACAGTAAAATATTTTATGTATTATGCGCTTTTGCAACAGTTTTGTATATTTTGCGCTTTTGTGGAAAAGGCGCTTTATAAATGCCATTATCATTATTATTATATTATGATCAGAAAACATAGGTATTATGCGGCGTTCACGTTATGATGTCCCCAACGTTTGGAACCTATGCACACCACGCAGTGCCAGGCACACTGTCGATAACAAGGTGTCTTAGACACCCCCATGTTTTTAATAAATTTTTTCAAAGGTAGCTAGCTAGGGGTATTGCATATCTCGACAGTGTCAAGCACACCGTGTCTTCTTGCAGTTTTATTGAGAGTGTGCGCCATTATTTCTTCAATGTTCGTATGGCGTAGATACAAATATTGAGAATTTAAATAAGTCTACACCCCACAATTGACTAATAAACTGAATTTTCTACAAACGGGTCCGTTATAGTTAATTCGCGTGAAATTGGTAGCTAAGGGTGTGTACGACACTGTAAAGAAAAAATTTAGTAGCTACTGGTGTGTCCTACACCCTCGGCAACTGATTTAGAGTATGGATGTCACCCTTACTGTCTATACGGTAGGGTAACGACTACATGGAGACAAAAGTTCCAAACAGGGGGAAGTTATAACGTAAACGCTGAATTATTCAACTCATAGTTTTTCAATTCGTATTGTTTTTGTTTGACACAACAAAATTTGAATTTTTCAAGATAATATAGAGTACCCTTAGTCCCGCTTACTAAAAAACTAAAGTTTGCAATGTAAGTACGCTGATCTCTCAGCCACTGGTTTAGCTTTTATATATAGATATATTGTTGTTATAATTACAAAAGAGTTCAAAAGCAATGGGCAGTCATTTTAATACCTATATATTAGGCGATAGGGGTAGGAGGCTTACTCTTTCAAAATCTGATCCCCTCACAAACAAAATCTACCCTCTTCTCTCTTGCAGCTGCTGCGCGCACAAAAATTTTAGCAAAAATTAAGATATATAGAATAAAAATTGACAAAAGTTAGTGTAAAATTGTCAAAAAATAGAGGAAATTAAGAAAATTTTTTCGCAAAATTGCCGAAATTGAAGAAGATTTCGGAAACGTGGAAAAATATTAATTTCCTGAAAATTTCAAAAATTTATCCCCAACCCTTCCAGAGGATATCCCCAGAGACCATATACCTTCCTGAGCCGATGGACCTTCAACACCTATGATATTAGGTAAAACACTACTTCCAGTGGGCTTCTTCCAAAAGTAGATATGCCAATTAATCGTAGTTAAACAATGTCAATGGCTTCTACATTTCGCTATACAGAAACGCATTCTACTCAAATTCAAACGCATGGACATATAGAAAGATTTGTGAAAAGTATTCTACCGTATATGTTTCAAGTACAGTGCGAATCTCCAAACAGATTTATAGACTTTTCGCAAATGATAAGGTGAACGCAACACGTAGAACATACTAAAAATAGGCATACTTGGATTTTGGTTTTGGCAAGACGAACCAAATGATACTGGACGGGATACCGCAAAGATGATTACAAATTATGCACTTGAAATAAACATCAGTTTTAAACAAGTCACTATATAAATAATAGCATACACGCGTTTAGTTCGTAGCAAAAATAACAGCTGCCGTGAAGCAATGTAGTGCAGCAGTGGTAATTATATTTCAGGCGTCTGGAAAGGTCTTTTACCAAGACTACTTATGATTGGAACGCTGACGGCAATGCAATGGTTTATTTATGATTCAATAAAGGTAAACAAAGCAATTCTGTGGTACTTTTGTTAATAGACTGTTTATTCACTCGTTCTTAAAAAGAGTAGCTTGTACAATCTTGAACAAACTTTTACTCCGACCGCGGATGGTAATAAGATTGCTCGGCGGATACAAGTCGTGTACGCTAGCCGCTACGCTATTTAGGAGCTGTTGCTTGGTTCTTCAAGGAACCTGACAACACCAAAGCACAACAACGCACGTACAAATGCACGCCGACAAAATTGTCAATTTAAGTCACCACGCAATCTACAGTGACAAATCAGTCAATATTAGAACGAAAGGGTTAATAAAACAGTAGATAAAGTTTCGATCAACCCTTTCGTTCTTTAAACTGAAGCGTAGCTTGTACAGCCTTGAACAAAATTTAGTTGCGACCGCGGATTGAACCTATATCGCTCGGGTTTGGCGAGAATTGAACACACAAGGATAGTTTTTATATATTTATGATGCACATACTGTTTACGCCAGCTTTTTTAAATAAAAAAATCTTCATCTTGGGTTGTCAATGGCCCCTTTTGTTACCGACATTATTCAAAATATATTTCTTTAAAAAATAATTTATACACTGTTCGACACAAAAAACTCAATAAAAATACCAAATAATCGCTTCTAAATCGTAATAAAATGTGGATTTACAAAGATTTTTGTTATTATTTAGACGCAGATCGTCGAATAGGTTAAAATGGTGTATCACACTGTTCATTTTTTGGACAAAAATTCAAAAATATCATAGCCATTGGGAAAAATTCAATAATGGAACCCCAAAATGAAACATTTTGAAAATTTAACGAAATCAAGTGCTTCTATCAATAATTAGACCACTCTGCTATAATTGAGGATGAAATATACAAACGTTATTATACAATTATATATATTTAAGTTATAATATCGCATTTTGGACTATAACTGGAGAATCTTTGAGAAGGATTGGTCAGAATGGCTCATATGCTCAAATTTTGTGATATTTGCTATGGTAGCAAAGTTACTTATGCATTTAAATTTTTTATCTCCACGAGTATGTTTTGAGCGGAGCTCGGCGAAGCCGAGTGAAGCGTTTTTATTTTCTGTCTGGGAGTAAAAAGGTCGATGTCCGTCCGTTCGTTCGGTCCGACGGATCTCGAGAACCACTGAACGGATTTTAAAAAACTTTTTTTTGTTTGAAAGCCTATCATGTCAGAGTGTGCACCTGATATTTGGGATTAAAACATTTTGAGTGGTTAATTAGTAATTAGCTAATTAGTTAATTTGATGAGGCTAAAATAGAGAATTATTTGTGTTATTTGTTGAAATAGAGTCGTTTCGATCAAACCATTATAGGTTTTTTGGGTCGAAGAATTACCAATGATAAAGCCCTATGCAATGTAGTTACAAGAACATAAAATTGAGTACATTCGTAATGCCACAGCCCAAGCTCCGCTCACAAATGTAGTTCCACTACCGACTAGTTGTGAAATCGTTTGCACATAAATGAATCATAAAGTAATAAACAACTATTCTTATTCCGGCAATGCTGCTTGAATTTTGAGTAAACAACGCTGTTTGGCAAACATCGACTTGATAGCTTCAAGACTAGGAAACATTATTATACAATTATTAGAATTCCAGTCATGCTGAAAGGTGAAGCTGAGCTGTTAATAGATCATTCCATTTAAAGCAGAAGGTCAATGAAAATTTTTCCGCCAATTAGTGGGTGCACCATAGAACCCCGAAATTTGAAAATTTGTGGGTGTCGCAAAATTTCATGAAACCAGTAATGCTCTCAGTGCTTATCGTATAATACAGTAATTACCCAGTATTTGAAAATTTGCGGATGGCGATAAATTGCACGCACCCAATAATTTTCCAGCTGAAATCAGGCCGTAGTAGTGATTGTAATTGTAATTTTTATACGACAAATTATATCTCCATTCAGTTTTTAAGTGGACCATCTATACCCTTGCACAGCGTTAACATAACTGCAGCAAAATTACGGTGTAAATGGTAGTGTACAGCCTAGCAGGGCCATGAGCACCGCGTTCAGCTCATATTTGAGATCTGTTTGAGTCTAGTTTAGTTGTATTTCAGAATATTCCAGATTAATATTATTCGCATCTGCTGTGCTTATGTTTGTTTCTTTTGTTTTACGAATATCCGGTAATTTCAGATAACAATAATTAAGTGAAAGCCCGTTATCACATAGGGGATTTTAAGCTGTAAAATGTTAATGCTAGAGTATCATTAAAGTTGTCTGCAAACCATTCTGCTATTTTCCAAAATTTTCCAACATCAGGTGATTTTACAAAATATTTTAACAAGATGGAAACAAAGTTCCTAGTGAAGCATATATATAGTTTGTTTGATGCACAACACAACAAAAGTTCAGAGGAACTATATTTCCTAACCATAGGTACTTTTACATGTTCCATCAAGCGTTTTCGTTTGCTAAATTTTCAAGTTAACCGTATTATACGCAGGGGTGGAATCACTTTCACGGGGTATCAGCCTGCTACATGAAAATAGCAACTGCAAAACTAAACCGAAAGTGCTTGGTTATTAATTGCGACAACTTCCGGTGCTGTTGTAGAGCAACGAAAGAAACCTGCAAGTTTCACTAAATAACATTATATATATTCTCTCGAAAAATAAATATCGGAAATTTCGCAGTTTTATGTTTACAGTATACGTACAAATGGAAATAGAACATACTTGATACAATTCTCCCGTGTGTTTCACGTTGTTTTATGACATGGTAAATTGGTAATAAAAACGTAAATTACATAATATATATACTATGTTACAGGTTTATTTCAAACTGCCACGACCACCTCCACCTACAGTTTCGCCGACGCTTAGGGGAAAGATTGAATAGCTTTGCGGTCATTATGGTATCTTGAAAATGATATTACTGTTTATGGTTGGACATTCATCCTACGACTTTTGCAGTAATGTATATATACTACTGAGTACGATAGATGTTCGACACGGCACCTGATATCTTCAAAAACAAAGCGAAAGCAGCGCAACATGTGAATAAACCTTTACTTTTTGTTGCTGCTTGCATTCCAATGTAATAGTACTGCGTTTACGTTATATAGTGCTTCCAATGTGAGGTTCTGTCCGTCCTGGGTGTCACTGCCACAAAATAACATGGTTTCTTGGACACCATAGTGTTTCTGATCAGGAGTGTACATGGATCACCCAGCAATGACCCATAGTGATCTGGGCTCAGTATTTAGAACACACGCCGATGACCCGCGGATAGACAGTGAACCACCTAAAATGTCAACATTAGTAATCACACAGGACTGATGTGCCTATTTGCAGGTCGCCACATGCCAAATTATTTCAGTTTTTTTATCGTTGCCGCATACACAATTGATAAGAGCACTATATCGAGAAAGATGCTTGTCACTTGCAACCCCAATCGCCCTAATGACAGTACGTATTAATACTCAAAAATAATCCAATATTTTTAAACAACTAAGTAATTAAAAACATTATTGCCGTTGGCTTTTACCCTATGTAATAAACAATAATTCGCATAACTTTTCTTTGAATGCTTGGCCGATCGTGTAGTTACAGTATAAACATAATATTACAAATACCTATATTTTTAGAAATCAATTAAGGTAATAAAAAGAAGGTTTTACAGAAAATGCATGCAGAAATCGGACAGATTTGTCTCAATGGCAGTCCGTAAGAGGCGAAAACCTTATAGCTGGATGTATAATTTTAGTTTCTTTTTTTATAACGCTGTTACAAAATTGTTGACTCTATAGTGACTAATTGCAAGATATATATATATAATTCTCTTATAAACAGCTGTAGAAACTTTAGTCTTTTATCATTAGTTGTAAGAAACGTTTATAACTTAAAGGCAACCGCTAAAGGCAAAAATCTGTAAGAACTAACCGTAAGATACTAAAATATCCTACGAACAGCTGTAAAAGATTTTAGTTTGTTATGAGCTGCTGTTAGAGCCTGAAATCTCTTGGAGCCAACCGCATGAGACTTGAAAACCTTATGGATAGCTGCAAGAGATATTTGTCTCATATAGCTCGCTGAAAGATACAAATTTTCTTTTACAGCCGGTTAAAAGAGACAAAACTGTTACGGCTGGCTGTAAGGGATCTTAGCCTTTTCCGATTGTCGCAAGAAACTGCCAGCTGTCTGATTAATTATAATTGTAAGACAAAAGTATAAATAGGTAGGGACAAAATACAAATTTTAATAGTTTGGTATCATTACTGTTTCCGATTTGTGATCGCTCTGTAAATAATTTTGGACAACATATCAAAAGAGCAGCGCAAATATATATAAAGATAGCGGCACAGTAAAAATATACTACACATCAAGTAAAACATTTGCGAGAATATATCAAGCCAATCAAACATATAATCTGAAATACAGACGCAAAACGAATGTTTGCAGTTAAAAGGCTATTTGGCAATAATCCCTCTCTCCCACCTAAGAGCATGTATGACTAGTGGTGTTTTCTGGATAGAATGGTTTCAACCATGAGTGAGCATGAAATAATGCGTCTTTCACACAGAAGTGCGTGCACGATTAAATCATGAAAAATATATTACTTATTTTGTGATTGCAGCTATGAATCTGTAACCCTGAGGGAAATAAATGAAATACACGCCGTGCTGTTCTCGATATACTAAGCTAATGTCCTTCAATAAGGCATACACAGAGCCTAAGACGGAGGGGGGCTGAGCACTCCTCAGGGTTACCTAGCTCCACTTGAGAATGATTGTTCTTTGCTTCACCGAGAAGTCTCGCAACAAAGCATATAATTTATACAATTATTGTGACATGAAATTTAGGCTTAAACTGAACTCTGAATGATAAATAAAACAAACTCCCACGTATCTAAGAAGCATTGCCATGGCTACGAAGGAGCGCTGGGCTGGGTTTCTGTTTATTTTCTTTCGATGTTTATGCTCACTGTACGATGGTGCCTCATAGGCTTCCGGGAAAAGGGGTGGAGCATCCATCTAGAAATCAAGTTGGGAACATCATTCGTTCTGCTCCCCCAAAAAAATTTCTCACAGTCATGTCGACGTGCCCAAAATTTTGCGCGCTTTCCGCGCGCGGATATGAGCGGTTTCCATGTGGGTTGAGAAAGGGGCCTGATCCTTAGATGGTAACTCTGTTACCTCTACGGCGCGTAAGCCCCAAATGGACGTGTTTTATCTTAGCTTGCCCCTGATGTGTTTTATCATAGCTTGTTCCCCACAAACTCAAAATAGTTCTCGGGTGCCTGGTGCCATAAGGTTCTCGCGGATGCCCCGCCAGTTTCCATTGAGGCCTGTCTGCCTTCCATTTAGCCAATCACCTGGCTGGAAAGAAGATTGTTGCTTGGGTTGGAATTGTTGGAAATGGCCTGTATATGGAAATTGGTGATACTTATGGTAATATATTTGTAAAACATCCTTCCAGTTACAATATAGTATAGTTTTCATGAATGAAAGAGCGCGTTTTACATAGCTAGGTTGGCTTGTAAAAGGTGCCTAAACAAAAATATTGAAAATAGCGATATTTACGTAACTTTACCTACATTTATGCGTCTTTACTTTAAGTACTACTAATCTTACCTCAAAAGGTAAGAGTAAAATATTAACACAAGTCCTAGAGCTAAATATTCTCCCTGTAACACAATCTGCTAAACTGAACGTAGTAAATATTTTTCAGTACAGTTTATCCCAGCTAATAAACCCTGACACATAGCCGCTCCCGGCCCGTACTAACATGCTAGCATAGCTTAGCTATTTATTTTATGTATGAAGGGCCGTATCTGGATGCGCCTTTTTGTCATGAGCAGGAATTGGCTCTGTGACAGAATCAGACTCTAGGTGCACACACCTCAAGGTAGATGATACATAAGATACTTGTGCTGGAATGACCCGTATGCAATAATACCTATGCTACGCTAACTACGTCAACAGGCTAATTTTCAAAGAAGCATCTGTAAATGGCGTGGTTGCGATATAGCTCACGTCCTCGTCATGTGGGCAGGGCAGCGTTGGCTAAAACACTGGTTGAAAACCCACACAGCCTAGTTATGAGTACAATTCCAATTTGTTAATAACCGGTTGTCGACTTAATACTATCGAGTCGGTTCGGATCGATTTTTCAACCAGATGAGGTTTTTATACGAACCATATATATAACATACACTTTAGAAAATATTTTTCATAAATTTCGTCAGAATGATTTTCTAAGCCGTTTCGATTAGCTGAGCCGAATAGCACCAAAACTATCATTGTACCTTCGAAATTGATAAGCATATGGTTGCTGCTAAAGAGAAAGACCCAAATAAACTAGTTTAAGTCTTAATTTGTTATATTTATCAGCTATTTAGGATAAAAACAGGATCTTTGAACTGTGGCTCCTCGATAGCCGTGAGGAAGATCCAGCCAAAGTCAGAGCTGCGCGCGTGTACTGGTACCTGCGGGCCAAATTGGGTACAGACTTTAGTTAAAGCCGGCGGATAATCCGCGGGTGTAGTTTGCACAACTCTATGTTTTAAACTGCTGTTTTGAGACGCTTGTAGTATGTTATGCTTGAAAATATAGGCTCGGTTTTAAATTAAGGTTCATAATATGTATGCTCATTATAGACATATGCATAAATAATACGAAATGAATATATATATATTTAACTGACTGTGTGGCTTATTTCTGCCATTTTGTCAACAACTTCCGTCTATGACCGTTGTTTTATGTATCGAACAGACTTTTTAATCACATTGGTACAGCTTCATATAATTTTTACGCAAGTCCATATCGATTTTCATAAAAACCGTGTTTACTTAATTTTTCCTTGAAATTGGTTGACAATGCATTTGATAGGTAACTTAGCTCACTACATCAGAAAAACGTGGCAAATAAATTGAACAAATCTAATAAATAGCTTTTGAATGAATGGGAATTTAATCTGCTATTCGGCAATTACAAGTTACATTTATCGTGCTGTAGTTGTCTCAATAGCTAACCATACTACTTTATACATTCTAAAAGATATAGTGGTTTCTGTTAATTGGATGTCGTCATAAGAGTTGGTGGTTTCATTTAATATTCAGATTCTGATATGAAAGTGTTGTTTCTACTACTATAGACGGTTAAAGTTGATGGTTACATTTTTGGCCGTTTTACGACTATAATTTCAAGTTTCACTTAACTAGATGATTTCCTTTATTTGGCACTGTTTAAAAAACGAGATGGTTATATTTTAGCGATTGCTGTCTAAAAGCCATAGTGGATCACTTTTATGGACGATGTAAAAAAAAATTTGTGGTTTCGTTTAGTGACCGCCGCGAGTTGCGTTATGTGCTTGCCTGTGTGGGCACAGGTTGAAAGACTGGCTAGATCCTTCAGTGAGTACTGCCTGCAAGACCCTGTTAGTAGATACAGTTACATTTAGGTTTATGGACGTGCTTTGTTCTAACTAAAGAAACAGATTAGCCAATCTGCAATGATTTTTAAATGTTAGCTGCAGGAAAGTATCCAGAAATAAATGTTTCCTGTTAAAAATAAATTAACTCCAACATATATTATAGTTCATAAAATCAAGAAATATTCGAAACATACCATTCTACACATTTAAACTTCTAAAAATCCACAATACACAGAATCCTAGTTACAACAGAATTTTCCCATCTGATTCTCTCAAAAGATTCCGTTATTGCTGGTTCACAGAATAATGCGCCCACCTACTCGAAAATTTTTGTTACATACAAGATGTCGTATATAAGTAGCTGTGATATACACTATACATGCTCACGTTTGACGCCAGGATGGTGAGACGACCACCAGCGGGGTACCGTGTTGTGGCCGTCGCCTAGTACAAGTAACAATCAACATAGATAAAAATGCAGGTGTACACTTTGAAAATGGTAGAAATATCAAAACTCCATGTAGCTGTCTAAACGACTACGTGCTTTTCAAATTGTCCTAGCAGCTGCTGTTTAGACTTACAAAATTGAAGGACCAAAAGTTTGGTTTGGTGCGTGGATTCTATTTGAGGATACCAAATTGTCAAAAAGATCTACCAATGCGACTAGCTCCTTTTACTTTTTAACGGAATCAAAAAATAGATGCTCTTGTTAATCGGATTATTGAATTTGTAGAAAGGCTTACTAAAAGTAATCAATTACCGATTATAACTCAAGAAGCACTAAAGTGCTTCATGCAAGAAAGTACTACAGCTTCTGAACTGCGATCGTCTGGGTAGTAAAAGACTTGAATTGAAACGTGAAAAGAACTGCTTTTATTGTGAAGATACACCAAAATATCCTTAAATACCTCCGTCGAATTTACTTAATTTTAACTTTTCCGTGTCACTAGATCGAGGTTTTCTACTGAGGTACTTCGTACTGGGGATTCACATGATAACGAGGCGACTGGGTGCCTTAGTAGCTGTAGCTGGGCCTTTATCAGTTTCTGGCGGTCCTGGCGATGAGATTCATTCTCAAACGTCGTATGTTCAGTTATATGCTGTACTAACTCATTTACCGGGATACATTGGGTACCTTGATTGCGAAAAATAATATCTAGCAGATACGGAGCTTGTTTGATTAGTTCGTGGAATTCCAAATTGCTATTACGATAGCTTACTCTTGCAGACTGTGTTCCTAATCCTATAAAGTATGACCAACGAGGCCGAACGGTTCCATCTAAATCGATAAAGGCACAACTGGTAAATAAGGTTCCTGTGTAACTCCATCTTCCATAATATCCGTCAAAATGACATTCGCTCTCGGGGAGAATCAGGGGTTTGGAGAGATCGAGGTGATTCTCTCTACATTTTAAGCACGTGGGTAGGTAACTTAACTCAGCCCTATAGATTTCCTCTATCACTTGGCGGAGCGTGCGGCCGTTCACGCATTTACCCACCAGCTCTAGAAGAAGTTCCAAGGAGGCTAAAGCTATGATATTTAAGTAAATTCCAGTAGTTCGATGTTCTATCGGTGAAACTACACCTAATAAATGAGCCAAAACAGTTGCATCCCTTTTGAGTTCTGGCTGGCTACATGCATCCGAACGTACCTCAAACAATCGAGCTAAATTATTTAATTGTTCTATTACGATAAGGGCACGTCTATAAAAGAGAATTCTTGGTTGCGGTAGACACTGCCATTCGAGGCCTAAATATTTGTGGGGTACTATAAACTCTGCATTTTCCATACGTCCTTCGTCTCGGTCTCCTGGATTAGGTTGAAATGGAGTAAATTCTATACGTGGATAATGGTACTTCATCGTTTTCACATTCTCACTGGGAATGGTGAACATGTAGTCCGGTCCTAAAAGTCTGTTGCGTTCTTCGTTTGTCATCGTTCTCAAAGTTCCAAATTCAATGGGTACATTGTTATCAAAGTCCATTCGAAATAGCTTATGCAAGCGTTCGTCCAATTCACGTAACCGTCTCGCTCTTTCTTCGTCAACATAGTCGAGCAAGGTCTCTTGTGTCAAATTAAAGTCCATGTTATTATCATTACTCACTACGTCGAGTTCTTCCGTCGAAAACGCGTCAGGGGATGTGTTAAATTCGACTGAAGATATTCGACTAGAGGGCTCTATTTCGGAGCTACAATGTAAACCCGGGTCGTCATCCGACTCTACATTCCCTGCTTCTTCATTGGATTCACCTAGTTCATCCAGAGGCGTACTTGGCGCTCCTTCGATAGGATCCTCCGACTGTATTAAGTCTTTACTATGCTCCATAACCTTAGCAATTTCTTGATCACATTCTTCATCCTCACCAGCTTCTTCGCTACTTAGCGGTTCTTCACTCTGACTTAACTCCTTATTTATGCTGCTTTCAATTACTACGTCAGCCTCACTGGCTGGACTACTTTTCTTAGCTGGTCGATGACATTCCCATCTTCCTGTCGAGTCCCACTCGTGTGGGGGCGGCGTTTTTTGCCTACGGTAACAGGCTCGGTAGGGATCTTGCCAATACAACCAAACTTCGACTTCACTCTCGCCTTCATGACCTGATTCGTCATTACTAACATTCTCGTTATCTTCTGTATCTGAAATCTCAACTTCGGTCCCTATCTGGGCATCTACTTCACTAACTTTCTCATCCTTAACAGACTCATTTAACTCAACTATCTTAGCTTCGTTTCCTATTTCAACTATTTCGCTAAAATCAACTACCTTACGTTCATCACTATTACCTTCAACAATTCCATCAACTTCGACTACATTACTTAAATCGCTACATTCTACAACTTCAGCATTAGGACACTGCGATCGATCGGCTCCTAAAGACTTAATGCTACAGGCCCGTGCCTGGACAGACCCCAGGCAGGTCGATATATAACTCTGTCTACTCCCAGTGATCGTGCTCGTTTCATCGGTGAGGCAGTATGCAACTTGCTCTCTACCTCCACACGGACACGAGAGATCAATCGAGATAAAAAATTTCGATAATTTATCCCCGGCGGATGACCGGTTGGTCTTCTCTGGGAAGGTCGGAGACCCCGCGTTTCAACCCCCTCACTGAATCACCAGCTATCTCCTTTTTGGACCTCGAATGTTCGGCAAGTATGGCCAATGATGTAATATACCATGTTAGAATTATATTTTAAAATCAATATTATAAGGATTTGTGACAAAAAGATACACCATTGCCAAAATGTTATATACATGCAAATATATTGCAGGGTAACCGTACGCAATATTATATAACATTACTGGATTACAATATTAAAGTATTTGAGACAAGTCGAAATATTAATGTTCACCATCGAATTAGCACTATCTTGTGTATAAATTGATTTATAACCGTAGCCTTAACACTAGGTAATGACAACTATTAATTATTTTTCTGCTGCTGCGTGACTTTGGTATGCTAAACAGCTGCTGAAGCAATCATATTTTTTCAGGAATTCAGTAGACTAGAAAGACTGGGATAGCATATAAACTTTGTTCAAATTTGCTTTTGAAAAATTGTTGTGGTGTTATGGGCGTTATCCACGAAGTTCGGATAGCTAATTTCCTGTTTTCAATATTGCCTTGTTGGTGTGGTTTGTAGCCATGGGCGCAGATAAGGGGGTACAGGGGGACTGGTCTCCCCACTTTTGCAAGTGGAAGGGACAGTACCAGTCTGTTCAAAATATAACTTTTTAATAAGCAAGAATTAAAACGATGTTGCATTTGGCATCTTATGTTTTCACTTTGTTACATTATTTGTATTTTGTCTAGAGCTGTCCTACGAAGCTGCCCCCTCCCACTTTTCAAATCGTATCCGCGCCCTTGTGTGCGGCTGTTAGTTAAATTTTGTCCACTCTAATTTATTTAGTTTAGCATGTGTGGAGTATTTGAACATACCAATATAACAACTAGGTGTTCTACTACTGTCAGCACCTGTTTTTCGCTGTTGTGAACTGTCTGTTGCAGCAAATTGATGGTGCTCCTGACGTATAAAACCGTTGTCAGACTAACGTAGCACTAATAAAAATGACTGAACACTTGGCTATTTAGTTGTTTCTATTGATGAGAACTGATAAATGCTGAATATATATCATATATTCTCATAGGCGGTAGGATGCTACCCGCATCCCTCTCACGTTTCGCTCCTCTTGCAAGAAAAATTAAATTGCGCGAAAATTGGCAAAAATGAGAAAAAATTAGGAATGATAGGCACAAATTAGCAAAAATGTAAAAAAAAATTGAGCAAAATTGAGGAAAATTATGGACTTCTGCAAATTTAACCCTCCCCAGTGCATCCATCGTCCCTGTCGGCTGACTGACTCCCCTTGGGAGACCAAAGACCGACTCCCCATCGTTCGCCCGCGACAACAGCTACCCACCCACTGAGACCTTAGACTTTGGGCATGCATGATACCCGCATCCCTCTCACGTTCCGCCCCTCTTGCGAGAAAAATTTCACGAAAATTGGCAAAAATAAGAAAAAATTAGGAATGATAGGCACAAATTAGCAAAAATGTAAAAAAAAATTTAGCAAAATTGGAGAAAATTATGGACTTCTGCAAATTTAACCCTCCCCAGTGCATCCATCGTCCCTGTCGGCTGACTGACTCCCTTTGGGAGACCAAAGACCGACTCCCCCTCGTTCGCGCGCGACAACAGCTACCCACCCACTGAGACCTCGGACTTTGGGCATGCATGATTTACATATATGCCAATAGACGAGTTCATATGGCTTCACAAATATTAAGGAGTCGTACGTACTACGGTCGCTTGGATTAAAAGATAACCGGATTGAGGTTAAAAATAATATCCCAAATTACTGTACGTCAAAAGCATAAACTAATGGTACACTGGTAAAATTTTCTTCAAGTTCTCTAAAGCAATCTTTAAATAAATTTTCACGTGTTTTATCAACTTTGGCTTACGAATATTGTATTAGAATCAGATCAGTTTCTTTTGTTTCAATTCGGGGCGGTTTACCAGCGGTAATAAAGTTAGAAAACAGAAATTAAAGCAGATGGAGTCCAAAATGTGAGGTTGTGTGAACCAAGGAACCTTCGTTTTGCGAAAGGGAAATCAAAGACGCCGAAAAATGCAAGCAAACACTTCTCAAATATGGAATAGTTAGCAATACCAATAATTGATTTTTCTATATTTGTGAAATATTCTCTAATTGTTTTAAACTTGTTGAACGGAAAACATGTCGTAGTAATGATATTGCGCATACTAACAACATTCATGCTTTTTATAATGCTTAAATTAAATAAAACTAGGGTCCATAACTTATACCATACATGCTGACACTCCGGTCTCAGTGATGTAGCCGGGGCTTGCGGGGCGATGACGTCATCTCAGTGGGTAAAGATCCTTGGAGGTACTGCAAAAAGTTGATGACTCCCCTTCTGCCCCGAGGACCTCTTTCTATTTGTACCGATTTTACCCCAATTGTTACCTATTTTCCCTTATTTTGGCCAATTTTAGTTTCATTTTATGCTAAGAAATGCCGCGCGAGGAAGGAGGGGTCGTTGTCCCTTGTACCAGGGGGAAGTAGGGCGGTAGGTTGTAGATTGGTGCGGTCAGAGGATGTAGACCAGGACGTCGGAAGAGCGGACGATAGTCCTCTGAACACCTGTTTCGGCATGTATATACATTGGTCAGGGTTTCTTACAAAAAATTTCAAAAAATTGAGGAAACCCAACGATTTCACCTAAGCATCTAGTGCTTTAACAGTATAAGGAAAAATAACATGATTATCACTGTGATATTAATACAAAAACACCATTACCTACAATTTCGAACTCGCGTTCATAGACGTTTGACATGTTAAATATGTCGATTACTTGGGTTTTCAAATATTCAACGTCTTTGTTTGTTGTTGCCGATGTGAGATCGTTGTTACTTTGAAACTCGATAACTGTTCGTACGCCGGCTGAAATACATGTTAGACGAATCAGTAAACCAACAAAGCAGGCAATTTTTTAAAAATAATTATTGCTAATGAAGCATTTTGTTCTAAACTAATATATAGATTTACCGTTAATCCAATAAAAATACGATGAGTTTAATACCCTTTCGCAGTCTACCGGATGTTTGATGAATGATAATAACAGAATTGTTAGTATTCGAGATTTTAAAAATGTATAAAAACAGTTTCGCTTTCAGGAATGGTAATAGTACTGTTATTTGGGCTCACCTACAGTTTTAACAATAACATATTAATATGCTAAGTTATAACTTCAATACATAGAAAAATAACAATATACCTTCAATTTTGCTAGGCTTCTCCTGCTTACTGCTTCTTCCCATCGTTGTATAGTCTTTATCACGACCCTTTGAATCATCGTGCTGAAATAACCAATATATATAATAGTCTTGAATGGTTCTATCATTTACTGTCCTGACACTCATGGGGCTAGATCTTGTAAAACTACGATATTAAATTTATTTCTACTTTTTGAAATTTTTTTATATTTTTTATTACATCAAAGTTTGTAAAGATAGAATACAAACATTCATTTTTAGTAAGAAGCAAAGTTGAAAGATCAGACTATTGGCTTGGCTGGCACACTCGGAAAAAGATGTAGTGAACCGGTAAAATTATATATATTTTTGATAGTTTATATACACATTTTCTTTTCATTACAGTTTATATAATATTTGATTTTCATTAATAGAGTAAAGTTGAAGATTGAATTCCAATGAGATATGGCTGCCTATTGCATATGGTAATCATCAGTACAGCAGAAGCTTTTACTGATCGAAATGCCAAATCCTTCGTGCCAACACGACCGCTTTAAGGGCTTCAAATAGTAAGTTATAGTGTTTGAATGAACTACCGATTAAAAGTCCTACGGATATTGCATACACTATAAGTTTTCGGTTTTCAATTACTCTACTATTACATAGCTTATAGCCGGTAAATCAAGCATTAACAAATTAAATTGGACAAATTCGTAATAATATCTTTCGGCAACTCAATCAAATATCAGAATTTTAGTATCAGCAGACCAACAAGTTACAAGGTTACTTGACAATGCTAAGAGCAGTTTTATCTACATTGAAGATATTAAATTGATGCTAGAGGCTGCGTTAGGTAAGTCTGTCTGTAACATGAGTTGT
The DNA here is from genome assembly GCA_030248225.1 of Trileptium ribeirensis. NCBI lineage: Eukaryota > Metazoa > Nematoda > Enoplea > Enoplida > Thoracostomopsidae > Trileptium > Trileptium ribeirensis. Next base: position 40,924 of record JASANE010024241.1, read on the forward strand.
ATTTTATCAGTGGCACGGATTTCTTCTGAAGTCTGAGGTGATGCCAGAAGTCTGAATTTTTCTACGAAGTTTGGGTGGATGCAAGATATTCTCCAGAATGTGAGAAATTTTGGAAGTATGCGAGATTTTGGGAATATGAAAATCCTGATTAAATATTTCAGTTTTCTTACCTGTAATAAAAATTAGGTAGACTGTGCGGCATGGTAACTCAGATATATGAAATATAATAGCGACGAACTTATAAATGGCATATTAAAAAGGGGTACGATCTTATTAAAAGGATAGAAAAGAAAAATCGATATTTATCCTGATATTTTGACCATAGTATACGTAATCCGACGGGCTTTGATCCAAGGTTACCAGCTTTTTGGAGCGGGTACACCCCATCTACTGTGATATGTAGCTATACGTGATTCGTATAGCTGATTTATAGCAGAGTAATCGTATAGTTTCCAAAATAAAATGGTATGTAATCTTGTCAAGTAGAAACTTAATCACTGCAACTATCATGCGTAACGATATAATATTGACGTTCCAGTGGCTATATAAATTTTCAGCAAAACATTTTATATTTTTACATACTTCTGTCTGAGTACTACTTGGTGTAGTTCCATTTCAATTCTGATATGCCGATTACGACCCGATTTGCATATTATTTACCTTAAGTTGAGCGTAATAAAGCCAGATTTTGTTACTATCTGCACAGGGGCATAACCACGAGCTGAAAAGTCAGGGCGGGGGATCCGAACATAGTTATCAATTGGCCACTAGTTGGAAAGTGGAGGATCGGTTGAAGCATAGTATAAATATGCAATAGAAACGTGACAATGATTGAAAAAAATCCAAGTTGGAACCTTTAGAGGCACTCTCTTAGTCCAAGCAACTGCGGAGGAGGTGGTTCGGTCCCTGTTCTCCAGGCGGTCACGCCCCTGATTGTATGCAAAATACCTCATGAAAGTATGTGATTCGTTCTTGAAATAGTTAGAAATAACTGTCCGGGCAGTCGAACAGGGATAATTTTACAGGTAAGTATGCAAATAAGTCATTGCTAATAGAAACTACTGTTAAACATAAGGTCAAAAACTGGGAGGGGCCGCCGATCAATCTGAACACTCCCCTTCCCCTAGCGATTACACCTGTATGCCTGGCATCGCTCTAACGCAGCTGCAGCTTGGCCACTGATGATCTGCTAATGTGATTATTTCGCCAGCCGTTTAGCCTTAACAAATAGCGGAACATGGCCAAACATTGCCAATCGAGCAGGATTGTCTTTACAAAAACAAAAATTGATGCGATGTATTGAAGTGTGTACAATGATATTTAACATCACGATATTTTGCCAGGACTTCGCTCCGTCATTGTACAATTTCACTTATTTTAGGTTATTTTTTGTAGGCTTCAGCATGAAATATTTAAACTCTGTGGAGCAATGTTATTTTTATAATATATTTATATATTTAAACTTTATAATTCGTAAAAATACAAAATCTCAGTTTAAGTTAAAGTAATGTTGTATTTAGTTCAAACAGGAAATTGATGGCACATGTATCTAGTTTCAAAATTTTCCTCTACGTTATGAATATCACTCTCCATGCGTAGGACGCCGTGAATAGCAACTAGGTCGGACTTCACGCAGCGCAAAAAATACTAAACTAAAAACAGTGATTTCTGCTTTATATTTTCACGACGCGTTCAACGACTTATCGCCTCGATTTTTATTACATAGTTAGATGGATTCTCTGATATACCAACCGCTTAATCCCTATTACATTTAGTGAATACGCTTTCCAATGTTTATCTAAAATAGCAAAATATGACTCAGTGTGCAGTACAACTGTTACAAATATAATAGTATCGTTGGATCATGCATTTTATCTGTACGGACCGATTCGTTACAGCTTACTTTGTGTCATGGGCCCAGTTTTAGTGCATGGCAGAATTCGGCACTAGGTACACACATTATAAGGTAAATAGTGGAAAATCCTATATAGTTGATAATTCTTCTTCGCGTTCTTTTGAAATACAGAATATTGCAATTTTGATATAAATGCTTTCTTTCAAATCTATAACACTCTAAAACGAATGGTAAATAGTATTGCTGCGATGAATGTTGTTTAACACAAATGGATATGGCAATTGAAATTTGAGAAACCTAAAACTGATGAAAATATCTAACAATAGATAAGCAAAAGTAGGAACCACCAAGTAAGCATAAAGTAAATTCTTTACCAACACGGTAACCTTTAGAACTTTGACCGAAACCGTTGGTGATATTTGTAAAACGATGCCTTCTTTTGTAATCTTCGATACCACGGCACGTGTTAAACGTTCGACAAAAGATCGATTTGAACTCGAGATGTGTAATATCACATTTTGGTCTGAAATATACAATCTTTAGTACTTAGAGACCGCTGGTAACGATGAGGAGATTCATTCAAACGCATGTGTGATCTGTGAACCTTTTTGGGAATGATAGGTTATACCCTGGGGCACTCCACAACCGTGCATGGCTTCGTGGTTTTCAGTCCAATACTTTTAACTATACCTTACATTGTTTTATTTGTGTTGATAAAGGTTTTCGAGGTTGCTGAAAATGATGGTGTAATTTATTAATAATATTTCTTACTAGGATGGGTGCCATTTCTAATGGTTCATTTTGTACATTTAGGCGCCACTAAAGTATCTTGCGAGATTCCGTGGTTTCAAATCTAATGCTATGATTTGATAATGCTGTTATTATAAAGGTTTTTATTGTAGGGAAAACAAAGTGACTATTGATTCAAACGTATCTGTGTAAGGTTTTATAAAGGCATTGTGTCCATTGGAATCGCCGCGACCGAATCATGCATGATTTAGTGGTTGTCAGTTTAATCATGTCATAAATTAATGGATTAACGCAATATAAAGATTTTCGAGGGTTCTCAAAATAACGAACATATCTATGATCGATATATTCGTTTTTGTACTTACAACATCCCTTGGTATGCTCTCCCAGTATCCATACTCGATTTCGCAGTTTTCGATATAAGGTTTTAAAGTGTTATTTGCGATAAAATATGATTTCCAAACTTGCCAAAATGATCAACCGAGTAATTGAAACGCATCTGTGTTCCTAAGGCTCATTTGTTTGTAGATAATCATTGCGCACACTAAATATCAAAAACTATTGCTGAATAAGCTAATTTGAATATACACAGCAGTAACTTTTACTCTGAAATTTAATACATTCGTATCTTAGCGATGTTTGCAGCATAAATGATGATAATGTTTGAACGGAAGGAAGTAATTTACTAGCCATATGAACCTGTAAAATACTTTAAACTGTAAAAAGAATGTAGAGCAATTTTAACAAGAACTGACATATATTTATAGTAGTTAACATTTAATGCTATAAGAAAATTATGAATTGGGCTGCACAAGTTACGTTAAGAGTAACAGAAAAAACTAGTTATATATTTCTTTTAACACTCTACAAATTACTCAGAGTTCAAAAATGTGAACACATATATAAATAAATATTAATCTATTAGCACATTGAATTTTATTAAAAATATTAAATTGACACATAAAATTTCTTAATATTCACTAATTAGTAATAATAAATGGTAATCAATTAATAAATCTTAAGAAATTATGAACATCCGGAAAAACTAAACATGTTAATTATTACCAGTCAAATTCATTGCTTTTACAGATTTCTGTTCGCTGACGTTGAAATATTTAACGATGGAGTTTGTCATATTTGATAAGGAAATACTTCGAGAATCAATGCTTGAGTCGAACAAAAGCAGTAGTTGTGACGTAAACGCTACAAATAAATCGTCATTCATATTGGAAATATATGCCAGATTATAATTACATGGCGGCTGAGTGTATGCATTTTGTATTGATTGAGTTCTGGTTACATTGTATACATGAAATCTATTATCACGTCTGATTCTAAAATATATATCGCTGGATAATAATACGAACATGTTTAACATTTGTAACTGGCTTTTTGGAACAATATATACAATATTTGACAATTATTAGGATATTTTAGTATTGTTTTCAACCCTAACATCTATTTTGAACAAACGTAGTACTATCAATATTATCTTGGGTTTACCATAGATAATACCAAACATTGATTGCACAAAGAACAGGGTTGATTTCTATAATTCCTAACTAAAAAGATGATCAATGCCAGCATGCTCTTTACGTTGCAGACAAAGGTGACCGTTGCCTAACAACATTTCATAAATTACCATAGCTACAACATTTAATGAGAAATACCATAAAATGAAGAAAATCAGCAATCAAAATGTCTAAGTTAGCATAAAACAGGCTAAATTAATTATTTATGCGCAGCTAAACTCGAAATGACCCCGCTGGCCATCTTATTTTGTTTTTGTTAAAATTTTCTTCACCAAACATGTTCTAGTAACTTAGAAAATGCTAGTTTTTGGTCGCGAATATCAAATTTTTTGTCGGATTCGAATTAACAACGGTTTTGTCTGCGAGCACTACTTGATGAATAATAGCTCCGTTTCGTTTTATGAACTCATAGTTATGCGTCGTTCACGTTTATTTGTGTGCAGCAACTGCACACCATAGCCAGTATGGTCACAACTAATGCACGCACCTGAACTCGAGTGCAATGGAAACATCAGATGCATCCGTCGTGCAATGGTTATAACATCAGCTCCCATGAGTGCAAAAGCATAACCATTGCACGTGCCTGTGCATTTGCAATGTCCATTGCAATCACATCGTGCATTTGACGATACTATTGCATTCACTCGGGCAATGAAATCAGCGGTTGCATTCCAGCGTGCAGTGGTTATCATTATCCTTCGGGTAATGAGTTTTACATTTACACGTAACAGTGCAATGGTTAGCACCACTACAAGCGTTAGTGCAATAGTTTTCACAAATTTACTTTTTCGTGCATTCGTCTACGTATAAGAGCACGCAGCGGCATTTGTTGACGTATATGCGTGCAAAAATTATCGAGGATTTGTTTATACCATTGCTCGCTTATAGTGCAATTACTATTGTGTTGTCGTGAACGAGTGCAGCCGCTATAATAGCTTCTAAATGACTCACAACTTTGTTCACAAAATAGGACAATACGCGCGTTCTGAAGTTGCAGGACTTCAGGAAACTATTTGTTTCACACATAATTCTTGGTTTCAGCTGGTACAAAAGTTAGTCTTAAATAATAAAAAGTCAACAAAAAATTTGTTTTAAACGTTATATATTACAAAACTTGAATCGTATTAGTGATTACATATATTAATCAGATCGCATCCGGTTCAAATTTTCAGACCTGCCCCAATTCGACAATTCCTAGGATCAAGACAACCCGACTGCAGTCTCTCAAAATACATTTCCTGTATGTGCAGCACACAATATCCGCAATGAAAACGCTGAAACATGTATAAAATATGTGATTGCTTCCGGGTATATTTTGCGCTGTACTTATACCTGCACAGCACATGTATTACACAAGCATTGCCATTGGCCACAGCTGGATCCACCAAATTACCCCTGGACTTCCCAAATTTGCCAAGACATGCATAACTTGAAGCCAATTTTCATTTACATAATCCATTGCTATGCACTGTTATGCATATTACAACTATTCATATAGTATGAAACTCTGCTGATACACCTTTGTAATTTTACGACTGGGATACGAAAATTTACGCGCAAAAGCATTTGTTTCAACTTGTTGTTGGCTGTGCTTTTAGAACTTTTCGTTACGTACGTATTTGCTAGACCTTAAATACCTAGAGAACACGCAATATACCACTGCCTGTAGCGATGAAACCAACACTGCTGAACAAATGATTGATGATGACAGCGAGGAACAAAATTCTAAAGAGCAGAATAGAAGCCGCTGGAAAATTTTAAATATATATTATTAAATTTTCGTTATTAAGGCTTTAGCTTAGAACAATGTTAAGCGACATGCATAGGCAGAGTATATACGAGTTACTATAGCTGGAAACGCGCAGCCTTTAACAACATTATATAGAAAAAAATTGCTCGATTGGTTATTGAACTGCAAGAGTTGATATCTAAATGCAATGCATGCAAAGTATACAGTGCAAATCTTCCAAACTATGGAACATCGTTCTTAAATTTTTATTAAAACATTGAAATCTTTATTTATCATTTTTGTCATTCTGCGCAATATTTAATGTAGTACCGATCATACACAATTTATGTATCATTCAAGGTAAGCCAACATCTATCTACAATATAACATTGTATTTGGGCATGCAAACTTGTTTTTCCTAATTCGATTACGCCTTGATGAGGAGATGTATTAAAGTACTTGCGATATACAGCTATTTAGAGGGGTGAGTGCTCTACAAAAGACATCAATAACGCTCATATAACTAGAGTGGTTGCTGAGATATTGCCGTTTATATGTGTTTTGTCTCCTGGTTTTTTGGAAATACAATTTAAAACTAATCCTGCAACGTAAATAACAACAGCAGCACACCATGTGCAGCTATATAGAGGGTGAATTGCTCTACAAAATTAGAGCAACAACACCCATACAAAATTGAGAGGTGTTTAATATAAGTGTTGTGTATTGGCTTATGCTTT